>JACGAQ010001617.1:0-55612 GCA_014119065.1 Orius insidiosus
CTGTTCCACCTCAAAACAAACCGCCGTACATCATTTAGAAACTTTCAGTTGGCACTGTTCCACCTCAAACCGAAACCGCCCTAAGTATACCATTACAGCTTTCAGTTGGCAACACTGTTCACCTCAAACCAAACCGCCCTAAGCATCATTACAGCTTTCAGTGGCAACACTGTTCAACCTCAAACCAAAACCGCCCTAAGTATATCATTTACAGCTTTCAGTTGGTAGCAATGTTATTTTTCATTCTCTAGAATGAAATTTCGTATTTTTTCTTCAAATGTTTATAATGCCCCCCCCCCCCTCTCGAGCCCTTTTTGGGGGAAAGCCCTCTTCGGACCCTCCACGGCCCTCTCTAGGACCTTTACGGTCAAATTTCAGTTGGCAACACTGTGTCAACCTCAAACCAAACCGCCTTAAGTACATCATTTAGAACTTTCAGTGGCAACACTGTTCCACCTCAAAACAAAACCGCCCTAAGTACATCATTTAGAACTCTCAGTTGGCAGCACTGTTCCACCTCAAACCAAAACCGCCCTAAGTATACCATTTACAGCTTTCAGTTGGCAACACTGTTCAACCTCAAACCAAAAACCGCCCTAAGTATATCATTTACAGCTTTCAGTTGGCAACACTATTCCACCTCAAACCAAAACCGCCCTAAGTACATCATTTACAGCTTTCAGTTGGCAACACTGTTCCCCTCAAACCAAAACCGCCCTAAGTATATCATTTACAGCTTTCAGTTGGCAACACTGTTCCACCTCAACCAAAACCGCCCTAAGTATATCATTTACAGCTTTCAGTTGGCAACACTGTTCCACCTCAAACCAAAACCGCCCTAAGTATCATTTACAGCTTTCAGTTGGCAGCAATGTTATTTTTCATTCTCTAGAATGAAATTTCGTATTTTTCTTCAAATGTATATAATCCCCCCCCCCCCTCCCCATTAAGAGCCCTTTCGGGCCCTCCCTTTAACCTCCATGGCCCTTTTCGGGCCCTTCATGACACTGTGCACCAATCTATCACCTCCACGACCCTCTCTAGGTCCTTTACGGTCAAATTTCAGTTGGCATCACTGTTCCACCTCAAACCAAAACCGCCTTAAGTACATCATTTAGAACTTTCAGTTGGCAACACTGTTCCACCTCAAAACAAAACCGCCCTAAGTACATCATTTAGAACTCTCAGTTGGCAGCACTGTTCCACCTCAAACCGAAACCGCCCTAATTATATCATTTACAGCTTTCAGTTGGTAGCAATGTTATTTTTCATTCTCTAGAATGACATTTCGTATTTTTTTTCTTCAAATGTTTGTAATGATAAAAACTTGGGATGACTCATTAAGTGGGATTATTCTCAAGGTCAATTATTAATAATTTTGAAATGCTACTGGGTCAATAGTTCGACCAAATTTGGTACTTAAATTGCGCGGGGGGGGGGGGGGTTCGTGACGTCATCAATTGACGTGGTGGGTAATATAGTATTCAGGAGTGGACCCGGATCGGCCCCCGTACGTCGCCCGTCGCCATGGCGACCGTAAATTGCGCATGCGCGCGCGGGGGGCGGCTTCATTTTGCATCCCGAAAAACTACACCCCCGTTTAGAAACTTCCACCCTAGATCTCAAAATTTGAGGTAAAAAAATCCTTTTGTCTTTCAAAAATATCAAAAATTGCACCTCCATTTTTGAAACAGCGCCAAATAAAGAAAAAACTCCAGAATTTCTATCTTAAGCTTCTATTTTGACGTCTTCAAATCTGAAGTCGTCTGACGTCAAATTTGACGTGCAGATCCTTTGCGCATGCTTCACGAGTTTCAAAATTGCGGTTGGAACAAAGCTATTAATTATTTTACGGTATATTTTGTCCTATCGTTCAGTCTTATATGATTTTAAGTTGGCAACCTTGATTTTGTCTCTCAAAAGATTCAGTTGGTACCATTGTATCCTCCCCACCCCTCCTTTTTTGATCAATCAGCATTACTTTGCCTAATCATTTTCAAAAATAAAAATAATTTTTTTTTCTACGATTTCTGCTTTTTGACATGTTTGTCCAGTAGTTTTAGTTTTTATATGATTTTTAAGTTGGCAACCTTGATTTTTTAATCCAATTGAGAAATTGCGGTTTTGTCATTGAATGTTTTATTTCATTGTCAAGAAGGTTGGCAACAGTGTTTTTTTAAGCATTTTAATTAGTCTTTATTTTGCGGTATATTTTGTCCTTTCGTTCAGTCTTTTATGATTTAAGTTGGCAACCTTGATTTTGTAATCCAATATTGAGAGAAATTGCGGTTTTGTCATTGAATGTTTTTATTTCCTTGTCGAAAGGTTGGCAACAGTGTTTTTTAAAGCAGTTTATTAGTCTTTATTTTGTGGTATATTTGTCCTATCGTTCAGTCCTTTATGAATTTAAGTTGGCAACAGTGTTTTTTAAAGCTTTAATTAGTCTTTATTTTGTCCTATCGTTCAGTCTTTTATGATTTTAAGTTGGCAATAGTGTTTTTAAAGCATTTTAATTAGTGTTTATTTTGCGGTATATTTGTCCTATCGTTTAGTCTTATGATTTTAAGTTGGCAACCTTGATTTGTTCCGTTTCTCAAAAGATTCAGTTGGTACCATTGGTACCCCCCACCCCCTTCATTCTTCTCAGAGGAAGTGATTCCCGCGTAAAACAGTAATACTAACTTTTCATTTAAAATACGTTCAGTCTTTTATGATTTTAAGTTGGCAACCTTGATTTTGTTCCGTTTCTTAAAAGATTCTGTTGGTACCATTTGTATTCCCCCCCCCCTCCTTCATTCTCAGAGAAAGGTGATTCCCGCGTAAACTTAACTTTTCATATCTTGTCTATGACTAAACAGATTTTATACAGGTTTGCCAACTAATCAATGTTTAAACATGCCTCAGGTTTGCCGACTTCATATTTTACCAAGTTCCATATTTGGACTATTTTCAAGGTTACCAACATTTTAAAAACTAATCAGTGTTACCAACGTTATATTTAACAGTAGCAATAACAACAAATAAACTACGTGGCAGGTTTGCCAACTAATCAATGTTTAAACATGCCTCAGGTTTGCCGACTTCATATTTTACCAAGTTCCATACATATTTGGACTATTTTCAAGGTTACCAACATTTTAAAAACTAATCAGTGTTACCAACGTTATTTAACAGCAAAAAACAAAAAACTACGTCAATAATGGCCTTATAATCACACGATTTTTCCATTTCCTCTCCCAGCCTTTTTAATCATCCTTCCTCCGGAATGCATTTTTTAAAAAAAAAAAAAAAACTATTACCAAGAATAAGAGAAAACAGGTCTGCCAACAGTAACTGGAACCCGAAGGAGTTGAACAGATAAAATCACTGCTGCCAATTACCTCACGATATTAAATGGTGGAGAGCCCCCCCCCCCCACCTATCCAAGAGTGAAATCCTATTTAATGCCAAGGTTGCCAATCTCCACAAAATATCTCCGTTTTCTTCACAATCCAAATTTAATTTTATTTTGTTTCAACCCTAAGCCGTTAAATCGTGGAGAGCCCCCCCCCCCCCCCAGACTGAAATTTCATGCCAAGGGATACCAATCTCCCCAAAATATCCCCGTTTTCTTAACAATACCACCTATTTAATTTTTATTTTGATTCCAACCCTAAACCATTAATCGTGGAGAGCCCCCCCCCCCCCCCAAAGACTGAAATTTCATGCCAAGGGATGCCAATCTCCACAAATATCCCCGTTTTCTTCACAATACCACCTAATTTAATTTTATTTTGATTCCAACCCTAACCTAATCGTGGAGAGGGCCCCCCCCCCCCCCCACAACTGAAATTTCATGCCAAAGGATACCAATCTCCCCAAAATATCCCCGTTTTCTTAACATACCAACCTAATTTAATTTTATTTTGTTTCAGTTTTTTAAGTTAATTTCTTTTACGGTGGATGTCTGGTGCTATTATGAACTTTTGGAGAAACTTCTCATGTTTTACCTAGCATGTATTATTTAAATAAACGATTTAGAAGGCCGTTTGAAAATATAAGTGGTGATGAATCAGGCATTGCAAGGGACGACTCTAGCCCAGGTTTGTTAACTTAAAAAAAATTAGAAAAAAATAATAAAATTTGAAATAAATTTCAGAGGTACCAACCGGTTTCTGTATGCAGACCTCTGGACTCGAAGGATTCATCGACGACGTGGATAATGCCCAAAATAATGGATTCGGAAAAACTTTCGCCGACTTTTCTGCAGGACAAGGCCGAAGTCAAACTAAGCGCATGCCGTAAGTTTTAAAATTGTCAAGTTTAGCAGTCGATATCAGAAGTGGGATTGTAACACAAGCAGTCGATATCAGAATGGGATTGGACCAAAAGCTGTTGATATCAGTCGCACCTGGATAGCTGATTAAATGGGTGTTTTTACACCAGATAATCGACTAAACGGACCAGAATCCGGTAAAATGATGCTTAGCGCCTGGATAAATGATAAATTGGTGTTTTTACACCAGATAACCAACAAAACGGACCAGATCCGGTAAAAGATGTTTAGCGCCTGGATAGCTGATTAATTGGTGTTTTTACACCAGACAATCAACAAAAACCAGAATCCGTAAATAGATATTTAGCGCCCGGACGGCAGTTTAAAAGGGTTTTATAACCAGAAAATCGACAAACGACCATAATTCGGGTAATTAGAATGACCAAATCCGGTAAAGATGTTTAGCGCCTTGACAGCTGATTAAATGGGTGTTGTTACACCAGAAAATCGACAAAAACGACCAGAAATCCGGTAAAAAGATGTAGCGCCTGGATAGCTGATTAATTGGTGTTTTTACACCAACATCAACAAAAACCAGAAATCCGGTAAATAGATATTTAGTGCCCGGACGGCAGTTTAAAGTGTTTATAACCAGAAAATCGACAAACGACCAGAATTCGGGTAATTAGAATGACCAGAATCCGGTAAAGATGTTTAGCGCCTTGACAGCTGATTAAATGGTGTTGTTACACCAGAAAATCGACAAAAACGACCAGAAATCCGGTAAAAAAGAACGACAGAAATCCGGTAAACAAGATGTTTATCGCCCGGACAGCTGATTAAAGGGTGTTTTTACACCAGATAATCACGAAACTGACCAAAAACCGTAAAAAGATGTTTAGCGCTGGATAGCTGATTAATTGGTGTTTTTACACCAGACATCAACAAAAACCAGAAATCCGGTAAATAGATATTAGCGCCCGGACGGCAGTTTAAAAGGGTGTTTATAACCAGAAAATCGACAAAAACGACGAGAATTCGGGTAATTAGAATGACCAGAAATCCGGTAAAAAGATGTTTAGCGCCTTGACAGCTGATTAAAAGGGTGTTTTACACCAGATAATCAACAAAACTGCCCAGAATTCCGGTAAAAAAATGTTTAGCCCCTCGACAGCTGATTAAATGGTGTTTTACACCAAAAAAAAACGACTAGAAATCCGGTAAACAAGATGTTTAGCTCCCGACGGCAGATTAAAATGTGTTTCTACACCACAAATCGACCAGAATCGGGTAAAATGTTTAGCGCCCAGACGGCAGATTAAAAGGGTGTTTCTACACCAGAAAATCTACGAATACGATCAGAAATCCGTAAAAAGATGTTTAGCCCCGGACAGCTGATTAAAAAGGTGTTTTTACACCAGAAAATCTACGAACTGCCCAGAAAATTCGGTAAACAATGTTCATCGCCCGGACGACAGATTAAAAGGGTGATTCTACACCATTAAATCAACAAAACCTCCTGAAAATCCGTCAAAAGATGTTTCTCTGTCAAAAAATCCCATAATTTCCCCAAAAGTAGGGTTTCTTAGTGTAAAAATGGAGGAAAACTTCTGAAATGGGCTTTCTGATTGCTGATTTCTGTTTTCTTTCGTTTTTTAGATGGTTCCATGGAAGATTTCGCGTGAAATGGCCGAACGTTGCTGACCCCTCGAGTCGACGGCCTTTTTCTCGTGCGAGAATCGACGAATTTCCCCGGCGACTACACCCTCTGCGTCTGCTTCCAAATAAAGTCGAGCACTACCGAGTCAAATACAAAGACAACCACTCACTATCGACGATGAAGAATTTTCGAAACATTAGCTCAATTATCGAAGTAATTTAATTAATTTATTAAAATTTAATTATTTATTTATTTTTTATAGCATTATGAGGAACGCCGACGGTCTTTGCACGCAGCTGACGAATGTTTGCCGAAACAAGGAAAACCAAATTTTTGCGTGGATACAAAAAGTTCGTCGAAGCCGGATGGGTGATACAAGAACACGAATTAGAGTTGTTTCTCATATTTTTTTGGCATTTACTCAAAAACTAATGGTCTTAGCGAAAAATGACTTAGTTCAAATTTAATCAGAATGAAATTTAGTTTAAAAATTCAAATGCCATTTTTGGCTACGACGAATAGTTTAGTAGATATTGGACTAAATAGGGAATTTATTCAATTTTTGGCAATAACTCAAAACTGTTCCTTCTATCAAAAATGTTATTTGTCTTTTTTGCAGAAAATTTAACTCCGATCAATTTTGAACTAAGTCATTTTTTTGCTGGGACCATATTTTTTGAGTTATTATCAAAAAACTGCAAAATATTTTTAATTAATTTTTTTTTTTCAGTATCGAGAACCTATCGGAAAAGGCGAATTTGGCGACGTGATGCTCGCCATTTACCGCGGCGATAAAGTCGCTGTGAAAATGTTAAAAGAATCCAGCGAAGAAGCGCAAAAGTTCCTCACCGAAGCTTCTTAATGACGTAATTAAAATAAAAAATCTATAAAATTGATTTTTTAAATAAATTTCGCAGGTCGCTAACTCCGAGAACTTAGTCAAACTTTTAGGCCTCGTTTTTGGAAAATGCATATTTCGCTGGTGACCGAATATATGGGGAAGTGGAAGTCTCGTCGACTATTTACGATCGCGGGGGCGGCAACATGTCACCAAAAACACCAAATTAATTTCGCCTGGTAAAAACCCAAAATTTGTTTTTTGTGGCGCGATCGTCTATCCTTATACAGTGTGTAACATAATTTTTTTCGTTTTCAGCGACACGTGCAGCGGGATGGAATATTTAGAAAGGCGAAAAGTCGTCCATCGAGATCTCGCCGCTCGAAATGTCCTCATTTCCGGAACAACGTCGCCAAAGTCGCCGATTTCGGTTTGGCGAGAGAAGAAACTTTACGCTCGACGGCGGGAAACTTCCCATCAAATGGACCGCCCCCGAAGCCCTCAAACAAGGAGTAAAATACTCAAAAAATATTTTTTTTTCCATAATTAATTTTTTTTAAAGGTATTTTCTAACAAATCGATATGGAGTTTGGGATTTTACTCTGGGAAATCTATTCCTTCGGAAGAGTTCCTTATCCAAGAATAGTAAGTTTGATAACAGTTATCAAATTATGATAGAGTTATCAAGTTATCGCCAAAAAATTGGCTACATTTCCCTTTTTAACTCCTAAACTATTCACCTAGCCAAAAAAGGCATTTGACTTTTTTAAAGAAAATTTGATTCTAATCAATTTTGACCTAAGTTTTTTGTGGCTAGGACTAATATTTTTCAAGTTATCGCCTAAAATTTGATAATTTCCCCTTTTTCTCAATATCTCATGAACCATTTGACATAGCCAAAAATGGCATTTGACTTTTTTAAAAAATTTAATTTTGATTACTTTTGTACTAAGCCATTTTCTTGCTAGAACAATAATTTTTCAAGTTAGCGCCAAAAAGTTGCTACATTTCCCCTTTTTGTCTCAATATCATGACTATTCGACCTAACCAAAATGGCATTTGACTTTTTTAAAGAAATTTATCCTGAATAACTTTTACCTAAGTCATTTTGTGGCTAGGACCAATAGTTTCCTGTTATTGTCAATTTTTAAAAACATACAATTTTTCAGCCTCTCGCAGACGTCGTAAACACGTTGAAAAAGGTTACAAAATGGAATTCCCGACGCCTGCCCTCCCGAAGTTTACGACATAATGAAACAGGTAATAAAATTAATGACTAATAAACAATAAAAATTAATTTTGAAATTTCTTAGGCCTGGGATTTGAACCCAGAAAAAAGACCGAATTTCCGCGACGTCAAAGTCAAACTCGTCCAACTCCGATCATTAACAATTTAAAGTAAACAATAAAATTTTTACTAATTTTTATGACAAAAAATAAAAGACATTTTAACGGACAATTAGGTGGAGGTCAATTTTTTAAACTATTAATTTTTTTTTAATAAACTTCAAATTTTTTTCCCTCCAAAAAAAACTAAAAACATGTGCTCAAAATTCCCTTTTTCCCCCTTTTTAAGTAGAATTTGTGATATTCAAATTTTTTTCTGAATTCCAAAATTTTTTAACATCACTGAGTGATTTATTGTAAAAAAAAAACGTTTTTTATGTAAATTTTTTTTTAAATTGTATATAAAACCTCATTTTTTGAGTTTATAAGTCCCAAAATAATAGAATCTCATTTAAAAATTCATAATAAATAGTTAAAAAATAATAATAATAAAATATTATAAATATATAAATTTTTTCCCAAATTTATTCTAGAAAAAAATAATAAAATTAGCCGATTAATTATTTAAACGAGTGAATATGTCGGCATAATGCATTTGAGCATAAAATAGCATCGCGAGTTACCGTTCACCATAAATGCAATTCAACATAAAGAAAATGTTCTCCATGTTGATGACTTTTATGTCGACTTTATTGTGCCGAAACGTATTTCCACTTCAGATTTTTTTTATGTCGATATTTATGTTGACTGCTTTACGACGAAATGCGTTATGTTTCTCTCCCATTTAAAACTCTCAAATAAACCTTAGTCAAAACAAGAGGCTGCATTTTTATTTTATTTTTTGAAAACCACCATTTTTTTCTGTACATAAAAAAAAATAAAATTTAAAAATAAAATAATAATTAATATTTATACTCGTTGTATATAAAACTTTAAAAATTATGTAAACAAAATAATGTATGTCATTGTATTTATTTTTCATTTTATTATTACTCAAAATCACATTGAAAATGTCTAAATAATGTACTTATTTTTTTTGTTAATTTTTTTTGATTGAACTTTTTTTTTATATAATATTATTATATAAAATATTTAATATATAATATAAAAAAAGAAAAAAAAAATTTGATTTAAATTTTTATTTTTATTTTTTTTTGTGTTGTTATTTTAATTTGCTAATATTGTAGCTGAATTATGGATTTGTTTTTTTTTTTCTCTCTTTGTTTTCTGTTTCCCTTTTCTAGGAAAAGGGATCAAATGGGGAAAAGGGCGAAGAAAGGGTTCGAAACTGAGAAAAGGGTTCATAACGGGAAAAAGGGCAATGAAAGGGTTCATAACGGGGAAATGGGAAAAGTGAAGGTTTTAAACGGGCAAAAGGGCTATAAAAAGGGTTCAAAACTGAGAAAAGGGCAAAGAAAAGGAATCAAAATGGAGAAAAAAATAACGGGAAAAGGCTATAAAGCCACCTAAAAACGAGCCGTCTCGAACCCTTTTATTTGCCCTTTTCCCCGTTCTGAACCCTTTTCTTGCCCTTTTGCCCGTTTTGATCTCTTCTCATTGCCCTTTCCCATTTCCCCGTTATGAACCCCTTTCCTTTGCCTTTTTCTCAGTTTGAACCCCATTTTTTTGCCCTTTTCTCAGTTATGAACCCTTTCCATTGCGCTTTTCTCAGTTTTAAACCCTTTTCTTTGCCCTTTCCCCCGTTTTAATCCCTTTTCCTTGCCCATTTTCCCGTTCTGAACCCTTTTCTTTGCCCTTTCTCAGTTTAGAATACTTTTCTTTTGCCCATTTCTTCGCCCTTCGCTCAGTTTAGAATCATTTTCTTTGCCCTTCTCTCAGTTTTTAACCCTTTTACTTTGACCATTTACTCATTTTGAACCCTTTTCGGGTTCGAAACGGAGAAAAGGACAAAGAAAAGGGCTCAGAACGGGAAAAGGGCCAAGAAAAGGTTTTGAAACGGGGAATGGGCTCAAGTAAAGGGTTCAGAACGGGGAAAAGGGCAAATAAAATGGTTGAGACGGCTTCGTTTGGGCTAAATAGGGCTCAGAACGGGGAAAGGGGACAAAAATGGTTCTAATCGGGAAAAAGGGCAAAGAAATGGGTTCGAAACTGAAAATGGAAAAAGGGGGAGGGGAACGGGAAAAGGGCAAAAGAAAAGTTATTCTCAAATTTCCTCGTTTTGTCTCAATATCTCATAAACTATTCACTAGCCAAAATGGTATTTAACTTTTTTTAAAGGAAATTTAATTTCGATCAATTTTAAACTAAGTAATTTTCTCGCTAGGACCTCTAGTTTTCGAGTTTCCTCAAAATTAAATAGTATTCCCCGTTTTATCCTGATATCTCCTCAACTATTCGTCCTAGCCAAAAATGGCATTTGACTTTTTTAAAGGAAATTTTATTCTTAATAATTTTGAACTAAGTCATTTTCTCGCTAGGACCTCAACTTTTCGAGTTATAGCTCATAATAGGTGTGAAAATGGGAAAAAGGTTGATTGAAACGCCGAGATAAGGTTTAAAAATTGAAAGTGACGTTTTTAATTAGGATGTCGTCAACCTAACGGAAAAAAGGGGACATTTAAAAAGAAACCGAATGGAGGGGATGGTGACGTCATATGTGTGACCTTGATCTGATATCATTCACGAAGAAGCATCAACCAAAGTGTGACCGTTTTTGTCGACACGAAAAAATGCCTCCGGATCTTTTATCCGGAGGAAACTTTATCTTCCGCCATTTTGCGATAAACCGCGTAAATGTGCACCCGAAAACGTTTTTTCATCGCCGTTCTAATTACCGTCGTTTTTCACATTCTGATCCAGTTGGCATTGTTCGTAAGTACCTCATTTCCCCGCAGAACGTCGCCACTGTCAAAGTCGGTCTAGCAGTTCCTGAGTTAACTTTTTTTCCTTTTTTTACAGACCCAACTATTCCACCAAGATTCCTCCCATAATAAAGTAAGATTTTATTTTTTATTTTTTATTATTTTTTCAATATTTTTTATTATTTATTTTATTTTTTATTTATTATAGCAAATATAATTATTGGTGGACGCCCTTCATTGAATTGGCTAGGACGAGAAAATGTGGTGACGTCACTTGTTTTTTTACGGCGAATCGGACGTTTTTAAGAGACAGCAAGGTATACACAATGGTTTATATTTCAGGTGTGATTCTTGAGTTTTTCCCATTAAAAGTTATTGTGACCCCTCCAGTTTTTGGGGAAGGGTCACCCGGTGGGTCAATTCGAAATCAAATTGTCTGTCGTTCCGGCCGGCCGTCCGGCCTTTTAACCTCCTTACACTTGTCCTTCATTATACTTCCCCCCCGGATGAGGTGTGTCGACCCCCCCCCTCCATTAACATCCCTTACCTAGAACTTCACCTCCTTTATACTTCCTCCTCCGTTATACTTACCCTCCTTTATACTTCCCCTGACTTTTACTTCCCCTCTCTCATTTCCCGGTCATGAACTTCCCCTCCTTGCTTCCTCTCCATTAAATCCCCCCCCCCCGGAATTTCCCCTCATTTATACCCCCCCCCCCCCCCCCTTATATTTCATTTCTTCCTCATTTATACTTCCCCTCCCTTATACTTCCCCTCATTTAACTTCCCCTCATTTATACTTCCCCCCTTATACTTCCCCTCCTTTATAGTTCCTCTCCGAAATATTTCCCGGCCTTGCTTCCTCTCCTATATACCCCCCCCCCCCCCCTGAATCTCCCCTCCCTTATATTCCCCTCATTTATACTTCCACTCCTTATAATTCCCCTCATTTTTACTTCCCCTCCTTTATATTTCCCTCATTTATACTTCCCCTCCCTTATATTTCCCCTCATTTATACTTTCCCCTCCCTTATTTCCCCTCATTTATACATCCCTTCTTTTGTACTTCCCGCTCCGTTATACTTCCTTACTTACTTCCTGCTTCCCCTCCGTTATACTTCCCCTCCCTAAAATTTCCCCTTCCTTATACTACCCCTCTCTATACTTCCCCCAGCGTTATACTTCCCCCTTTATACTTCCTCCTCCGTTATACTTCCCGGCCTTGACTTCCCCTCCTTGCTTCCTCTCCTATATACTCCCCCCCCCCTCTTGATTTCCCCTCACTTAATCCTCCACCTCCTTGAACTTACCCTCGTTATACTTCCCCCTCGTTATGGTCCCCCTCCGTTATACTTCTCCCCTTGCTTTCCTATCCTATCTACTCCCCCCCCATTTCCCCTCACTTATACTTCCACCTCGTTGAACTTACCCTCCGTTATACTTCCTCCCCTTTACTTCCCACTCCGTTATACATCCTTACCCTTATATTTCCCCCCTTTATACTTCCCCCCATTATACTTCGTCTCCATTATACCATCCCTCCTTTATACTTCCACCCCGTTATAACTCCTCTCCGTTATACTACCCCATTTTACCCTCCCATCCTCGCTTCCCCCTCCTATATCCTTGAATTTCCCCTCACTTAAACTTCCACCCCTTGAACTTCCCCTTCCTTATCCCCCCCCCCCCTTATACTTCCCCTCCTTTGTATTTCCTCCTCCGTTTATTACATTCCTTTATACTTCCCCCCTCCGTTATTCTTCCCTCCTTTATACTTCCCCTCCTCCATATACTTCCTGGCCTTGAATTTCCCCTCTTGCTTCCTCTTCCTATAAACTCCCAACCCCCAATTTCCCCTCACTACTTCCACCTCCTAGAACTTATCCTCTGTTATACTTCCCCTCCCTTATTCTTCCCCTCCTTTATACTCCCCCCTCTTTGAATTTACCCTCATTATCCTTTCACCTCCCTTAACTTCCCTCCGTTGCTTCCCCCCTTATACTTCCCTCCTTTATACTTCCACCTCCTTGAACTTCCTCTGTTACCCGCCCCTTATACTTCCTTACCTTTATACTTCCCCTCCGTTATACTCCCCCTCCTATATTTTGACCTCTCTTTGTTTTGTAGGCGATTTTATTTTACGGCTCCTCGTTCAACGAGAGCGACCTTCCGGTGCCGCGAGGCGACAAAATCTGGGCGCTTTTCCACGAGAATCTCCACGAAATACGCCCATTTTAAACCACGAAGCTCCCTCAGTTTGTTCAACTTCTCGTCGACTTTCAGCCGAAAAAGCGACCTCCCTCTAACCCTTCAGTATCTTCCATCTCTAGAAGACATCACAGTAACTCACTTTTAATGAATTTACCCAGTTTTTTCCCAATATCTCCTAAACTATTAGTCCTAGAGGAAAATGGAACTTGACTTTTTTAGTGGAAATTAGATTCTGATTAAATTTGAACTTAGTCATTCTCGCTCCGACCAATAGTTCTCGAGTTATAGCCAAAAGTTAACTAAATTTCCCTGTTTTGGGGAAGGTAAAAGAAAAGTTATTCTCTAAATTTCCTCGTTTTCCTCAATATCTCCTAAACTATTCGACCTAGCCAAAATGGTATTTGACTTTTTTAAAGAAAATTTTGATCTGAGTAATTTTGAGCTTAGTCATTTTCTCGCTAGGACCAATAGTTATCGATTATCGCTAAAAGTTGACTAAATTTCCCTGTTTTGTCCCAATATCTTTTAAACTATTCGTCCTAGAGGAAAATAGAACTTGACTTCTTAGTGGAAATTAGATTCTGATTAATTTGAACTTCGTCATTTTCTCGCTCGGACCAATAGTTATCGAGTTATAGCCAAAGTTGACTAAATTTCCCTGTTTGTTCCAATATCTCCTAAGCTTTTCATCCTAGAGGAAAATAGAATTTGAATTTTTTAGACGAAATTAGATTTTGATTAATTTTGAACTTAGTCATTTTCTCGCTGGGACCTATAGTTTTCGAGTTATCGCCAAAAATTGGCTACATTTCCCCTTTTTGTATCTACATTTTCCTTTTTTTCCCCCCATATTGCTCAACTATTGTCTTAGCCAAAAATCGTATTTGACTTTTTAAAGAAAATTTTATTCTCTATAATTTTAAATTAAGTCATTTTCTCGCTAGGACCAATAGTTTTCGAGTTATTATCAAAAATAATTTTTTTAGGTCTCAAATACTATAAAAGTTTTGAAGAAAAAATTCGTATGATTTGTCGCGGTGATTTACCTTCAGTCGGACTGTTCGACACCAAACGACCGCGACAGCTACGTCTCCGAGCTTATGAAATACGTCAAAATCGATTCATACGGGAGATGTTTAAAAAATAAAAATTTACCTGAAAATCTTCAAGATTCTATGAAAACTTTGATGTCGGAGGAAATTTTTGAGTTTATATCACGCTACAAATTTGTGATTGCTTTTGAAAATGGGATCTGCGAAGACTACATCACTGAGAAACTTTGGAGGCCGATCATCGCTGGAAGTTTGCCGATTTACGCGGGGTCGCCTTCAGTCGGAAGCTGGCTTCCGAACGAAAAAACCGCCCTGCTCATCTCAGAATTCGATTCGGTCGAAAATTTAGCGCAAAAAATCCTTCAACTTTCCTCCAACTCCAGCGCCTACGATGAATATTTCGACCACAAAAAAGGAAAAATCGAAAACCAAAATTTGAAAAACAACTTCAAAAAACTCTGGCCTGAAGAGGGCTTCGGAGTCGTCGAAGATTTCGAATGTCTCGTCTGCCGAAATTTCAAAAACGCAAAAATCGTCACCCGCGCTCACTACGACTGCCCGGAACCCTTCTCGATTTTAGACGGGAAAAAAATCTCTCAATTACTGGCTCGAGATTTACGCTTCCTCCAAATGCGAAGCTCGACAACTTCGCGAGTTCGTACGAAATGCGAAAAGTAACGAAGTTTTTTAATTTTAAAAGAAACGAATGTGATAAAAATAAAATGTTTTTAAATTTTCGTAAAAATTTGTTTACTTTAATCTGGCGGGGAGGAGTCATCTCCACAATTAGACCTGTCAGAGTCCTTAACCAATTACCCACGTGGGAAAAACTACTTTTTGCCTTGGCCCTTTTTCTCGATTTGAACCCCTTTTTTTCCTTTTCTCTCACTTGAACCCTTTTCGTAGCCTTTTCCCGTTTTGAACCCTTTTGTTTTGTCCTTTTTCCCAATTTTGATCCCTTTTATTGCCCCTTTCTCTGTTTATTAACCCTTTTCTTGCCCTTTTTCTCGTTTTGAACCCCCTTTTTTTCCTTTTCTCTCACTAGAACCCTTTCCCGACTCGAACCCTTTCGTAGCCCTTTTTCCGTTTTGAACCTTTTGTATTGCCCTTTTCCCAATTTTGATCCCTTTTTATTGCTCTTTTCTCAGTTATGAACCCTTTTCTTTGCCCTTTTTCTCGTTTTGAACCCTTTATTTTCCTTTTCTCTGATTTGAACCTTTTCTCAGTTTTGAACCCTTTTCCCCGACTCGAACCCTCATCGTAGCCCTTTTTCCCGTTTTGAACCCTTTTGTTTTGCCCTTTTCCCATTTGATCCCTTTTTTATTGCCATTTTCCCCGTTTTGAACCCTTTTCTTTGCTCTTTCCCCATTTTGATCCTTTTCTATACCCTTTTCCCATTTTGATCCCTTTTCATTGTTCTTTTCTCATTATGAACCTTTTCTCAGTTTGAACCCTTTTCTTTGCCCTTTTTCTCGTTTTGAATCTACTTTTTTTTCCTTTTCTCTGATTTGAACCTTTTCTCAGTTTTGAACCCTTTTCGTACGCCTTTTTCCTGTTTTGAACCCTTTTGTATTGCCCTTTTCCCAATTTGATCCCTTTTTATTGCTCTTTTCCCAGTTATGAACCCTTTTCTTTGCCCTTTTTCTCGTTTTGAACCCACTTTATTTTCCTTTCTCTGATTTGAACCTTTTCTCAGTTTTGAACCTTTTCCCCGACTCGAACCCTTATCGTAGCCCTTTTTCCCGTTTTGAACCCTTTGTTTTTCCCTTTTCCCAATTTTGATCCCTTTTATTGCCCTTTTCCCATTTTGATCCCTTTTCTATACCCTTTTCCCTATTTGATCCATTCATTATTCTTTTCTCATTATGAACCCTTTTCTCAGTTTTGAACCCTTTTCTTTGCCCTTTTTCTCGTTTGAATCCACTTTCTTTTCCTATTCTCTGATTTGAACCCTTTTCGTAGCCCTTTTCCCAATTTTGATCCTTTTTATTGCCCTTTCTCAGTTATGAACCCTTTCTATGCCCTTTTTCTCGTTTAGAACCCAATTTTCTTTCCTTTTCTCTGATTTGAACCTTTTCTCAGTTTTGAAGCCTTTTACCCGATTCGAACCCTTTTCTTAACCCTTTTACCCATTTTGAATCCTTTTTCTTTGCCCTTTTCTCAGTTTATGAACCCTTTTTATTGCCTCTTTCCCGTTTTAAGCCCTTCTCTTCTCCCATTTCCCGTTTGATCCCTTTTATTGCCCTTTTCAGTATGAACCTTTTCTATGCCCTTTTTCTCGTTTAGAACCAATTTCTTTTCCTTTTCTCTGATTTGAACCCTTTTCTCAGTTTGAAGCCTTTTACCCGATTCGAACCTTTTCTTAACCCTTTACCCATTTTGAATCCTTTTCTTTGCCTTTTCTCAGTTATGAACCCTTTTTATTGCCCTCTTTCCCGTTTTAAGCCCTTCTCTACTCCCATTTCCCGTTTCGATCCCTTTTTCTTTGCCCTTTTCTCAGTTTTGAACTCTTTTTATTGCCCTTTTTCCCGTTTTAAACCCTTGTCTTTCCCATTTCCCCGTTTGATCCTTTTTCTTTGCCCTTTTCTCAGTTATGAACCCTTTTCTTAACCCTTTTCCCATTTGATTCCTATCTTGCCTTTTCTCAGTTTTGAACCCTTTTATTGCCCTTTTTCCGTTTTAAACCCTTCTCTTTTCCCATTTCCCCGTTTTGATTCCTTTTGTTTTTCCTTTCTCCCGTTTGATCCCTTTTCTTTGCCCATTGTCTCAGTTTTGAACCCTTTTCTTTGCCTTTTTCCTGTTTTAACCCTTTTCTTCACCATTCCACATTTGAACCCTTTTCCCCATTTTTAACCCTTTCCTCTGTCCTTTTCCCCGTTCTAAACCCTTTCATTTCCCTTTATTTCCGTTTTCTTTCCTTTTCATCCGAAATCAAAGCTCCTCGATACTCTTCCAGCTTGGCTAAGAAACAAAACCATTTTTTAAATGAAATTTTTTTTTTTGATCAGCTGGATTCAATAGATTTGAACCAGTCATGATAGTCGATTAATACCACCCCTACTATCATCATATCACCCCTAGTAATTGATAAAATGGCCGAAATTGGCGTTAAAACTTTTGTTTTTTCTTTCTCCTTCTTTGGAGTGTTCCTCCTTACTGCTGCCACCAGTAACACCTTCGTTTTTCCGCCATATCTCAAAAACGGTTACTCCCACAAAACATTTTATAAAATAAAACTTGTAGACAAATGATTTTTCTACAAAATTTACTTTATATGCTTTCTTTTATATGAAACCGTTTCGGAGTTACAAGCATGCAAATATTTTCATTTTTGATTTCCTCAAAATGTGGTTTCTGACGTTTTCTGGCTGAAAAGACGAATCTGAAGTTATTTTGAGTTTTAAAATATTATTTATCCCTAAGGGGGGACTGTGGTAGAAGTAAATTGCAAATTTTGCATGGTTCATGAGGCTTCCGCCAGGATCGCTGCTGCATAAGGTTATGGAATATCGAGTTTGGAGTAGTAATTGTTAAATGGCCGAAATTGGCGGGAAAACTTTTGTTTTTTTCCTTCTCCTTCTTTGCACTGCTCCTCCTTACTGTTGGTAGTAGTAAATGGCTAATTTTGCAAGGTTCATGAGGGTTCCACCAGGATCGCTGCTACATAAGGTTAGGGAATATCAAGTTATCACCCCTAGTAATTGATAAAATGGCCGAAATTGGCGGGAAAACTTTTGTTTTTCTTCTTCTTCTCCTTCTTTGCACTGCTCCTCCTTTATGTTTTTTGATCAGCTGGATTCAATAGATTTGTACCATTCATGATAGTGATTTATACTGGGGCGAATCATGAGATTTTTATATTCTTTGTTGTTTTGTCCAGAAAAAAATAATAAAAAGAAATTCACACTTTTTGACCCCGAAAGGTCCGCTTTTTAATTTTTTTTTTCACTTTCAAAGCAAAATGTTTTCATGTCGTGATACTTAATGATGGAATTTTTGAAAAATTTTCACCCGCTGAATGGGCTCGGAGGTCAAAGGACTTTTCTCTAAAAACAAACGGAATCTTTTATTGGGCTTTTATTGTGGAGACAATTTCGATGGCTCTTCTCGTTCAAACGTTTTCTCCTAACCCGAGTCTTCTACACTTGTTGATCTTAAAATAACCTCGCATTCTGCCCTTTAAAAAGACGATTAAAACGGGTATGTAATTTTTTAAAACGGGTTCGAAACGGGGAAATGGGCTTAAGAATGGGTTGAAACGGGAAAAGGGACAGAAAATGGTTTGAACGGGGAAAAAGGGCAAAGAAGGGGGTTCAGAAAGGGGAAAAGGGCCAAGAAAAGGGTTTGAATCGGAGAAATGGGCTTAAGAAAAGGGTTGAAACGGGGAAAAGGGCAAAGAAGGGGGTTCAGAACTCGGAATGGGCAAAGAAAAGGGTTCAAGACGGAAAAGGCCAAAAAAAAGGGTTCGAATCGGTAAAAAGGGTGAACGGGGAATGGGCTTAAGAAAACTGTTGAACCGGGGAATGGCAAAGAAAATGGTTGGAAACGGGGAAAAGTGCTTAAGAAAGGGTTAAAACGGGGGAAAGGGATAGAAAAAATGGTTCTAATCGTGGATATGATCAAAGAGTTCGAAATGGAGAAATGGGCATAGAAAAATGGTAAAAACGGGAAAAGGGCAAAGCAAATCAAAACGGGAAATGGCATTAAAAAAAGGTTCAGAACGGGAAAAGGTCTGAAGAAAAGGAAAAATGGTACAAACGGGGAAATGGGCTTAAGAAAAGGGTTAAAACGGAGAAAAGGGCGAAAAAAAAGGCGGAAGTATAACGGACGGTAAGTTCAAGGAGGTGGAAGTATAAAGGAGGGGAAGTTCAAGGAGGGGGAAGTATAAAGGAGGGGAAGTTCAATTGTTCAACTGTTTTGTCCCAATATCTCCTTAACTTTTCGACCTAACCAAAATGATATTTGACTTTTTTAAAGTAAATTTAATTTTGATCACTTTTGAATAAGTAATTTTTCGCTAGGACCAATAGTTTTCAAGTTATCACCAAAATTTGGTACATTCCCGTTTTTTTCTCAATATCTCCTAAAGTATTCGACCTAACCAAAAACAGAATTTAAAATTTTTAGAGAAAATTATATTCTGATTAATTTTAAAGTTATCCATTTTCTCGCTGGGACCAATAGTTTCGAGTTATCGCCAAAAGTTGGCTACATTTCCCCTTTTGTATTCTAGCCTTTAAAAAAACGATAAAACGGGTGTGTAATATTTTAATACGGGTTCGAAACGGGGAATGGGCTTAAAAAAAGGGTTGAAAACGGGGAAAAGGGCTAAGAAAAGGGTTTAAATCCTGGATAAGGGCAAATAAAAAGGGTTCAAACGGGGAAACGGGCAAAGAAGTTGGTTCAAAACGGGGAAAAGGGCTAAGAAAAGGGTTTAAATCCTGGTAAGGGCAAATAAAAAAGGGTTCAAAACGGGGAAATGGGATTCAGAAAGCTGATAAACGGGGAGAAGGGAAAAAAATGGTTCAAAACGGGGAAAAGGGCTTAAGAAAGGGTTAAAACGGGGAAAGGGTAAAAAAAAAATGGTTCTAATTGGGTAATGGGCATAGAAAAGGGTGCGAAACGGAGAAATGAGCTTAAAAAAGGGTACAGAAATGTTTAAAAACGGGGAAAAGGGCAATAAAAAGGGTTCAAACCTGAGAAAAGGGCAATGAAAAGAGATCAAAACGGGGAAAAGGGAAAAGAAAGGGTTCGAAGCGAGGAATGGGCTTAAGAAAAGGGTTCGAATCGGGGAAAAGGGCAAAGAAAAGTGTTCAGAATGGGGAAAAGGGCTTAGGATGTGGGTTAAAAACTGGGATAAGGGCAAAGAAAAGCGTTCAAAACGGAGAAAAGGACAGAGAAAAGGGCTCTAATCGGGGGAAAAGGGCAAAAGACCTTATAATTGTGAAAAAACTTAGATAAAAATGTTTAAAAATTGAAAAGACAAAATCCGTATCGATGTCTATATGCAGAGAATATCCATGGTCATTTCTCTCCCAGCGGTAGGAAAAGTTAAAAGATTTCGGAGAAGTTTAAACTTCCTGAAAATGATTTGTTTTTTATGTGTTCGGAAGTTCTTTTTTTTTCTTTCCGTCCTCCCTATGGCATTAAGGTTCAAAAGGAAGACGGCGTTTGATTGTTTTACTGTAATGGAAGGGTGGGGGCGGGGCGGGGGTGGGGTGGGTGGGGTGGGGATGATAGGGTCACTTGGGAGCATCTGCTACACGGAAATCCTCTCCCACGAGTCAAGACCCCCCGACCGAATGGACTCTTCCCCATTCATAAAAACTATGGGAATCGGGAGAACTCTTCGAAGAAGGAATAGAGGTCATTTTCACGTATAGCCCATGTCATTATATATAACGGCAGTCCGAAAGAAGGAGAAGAAGAAGAAAAACTAAAGTTTTCCCTCCAATTTCGGGCATTCAAGTTGTACATAACAACTCAAAAATAACTTCATATTCGTCTTTTCAGCCAGAAAAACGTCAGAAACCACATTTGAGGAAAATCAAAAATGAAATTTTGCATGCTTGTAACTCCGAAACGGTTCATATAAAAGGAAAGCATATAAAGTAAATTTTGTAGAAAAATCATTTGTCTACAAGTTTTATTTTATAAAATGTTTTGTGGGAATACGTTTTTGAGATATGGCGGAAAAAAACGAAGGTGTTATGGTGGCAGCAGTAAGGAGGAACACTCCAATTAAGAGAAGAAGAAAAAACAAAAGTTTTCCCGCAATTTCGGGCATTTTTCATTACTACTAGGGGTGATTACTACTATAAATTGATATTCCCTAACCTTATGTAGCAGCGATCTGGTGGAGGCCTCTCGAACCTTGCAAATTTGCCATTCACTATACCAACAGTAAGGAGGAGCAGTGCAAAGAAGGAGAAGAAGGAAAAACAAAAGTTTTCCCGCCAATTTCGGGCATTTTATCAATTACTAGGGGTGATTACTATAAAACTTGATATTCCATAACCTTATGTAGCAGCGATCCTGGCGGAAGCCTCTCGAACCTTGCGAAATTTGCATTTACTACTACCAACAGTAGGAGGAGCAGTGAAAAGAAGGAGAGAAGAAGAAAAACAAAGTTTTCCCTCCAATTTCGGGCATTTTATCAATTACTAGGGGTGATACTCTCCAAACTTGATATTCCATAACTTTATGTAGCAGCGATCCGGCGGAAGCCTCTCGAACCTGGCAAAATTTGCCGTTGACTGCTCCCAACCCTGTCATAAAATCATTGTTGCCAAATATACATGCGCACTGCTACACTGCTGCCACCAACATAATTGCACTATTCCTACCAACGCATACCAATACCATGTAGCAGCGATCCTGGCGGAAGCCTCGAACCTGGCAAATTTGCCGTTGACTGCTCCCAACCTCTGTCATCCATAAAATCATTGTTGCCAAATATACAAGCGCACTGCTACACTGCTGCCACCAACATTATTTTACTTTTCCTACCAACGCATACCAAAACCATATGTAGCAGCGATCCTGGCGGAAGCCTCTCGAACCTGGCAAAACTTGCCGTTGACTGCTCCCAACCTCTGTCATCCATAAATCATTGTTGCCAAATATACAAGCGCACTGCTACACTGCTGCCACCAACATTATTTTACTTTTCCTACCAACGCATACCAAAACCATATGTAGCTGCGATCCTGGCGGAAGCCTCTCGAACCTGGCAAAATTTGCAGTTGACTGCTCCCAACCCTCTGTCATAAATCATTGTTGCCAAATATACAAGCGCACTGCTACACTGCTGCCACCGACATAATTGTACTATTCCTACCACGCATACCAAAACCATATAGCTGCGATCCTGGCGGAAGCCTCTCGAACCTGGCAAAATTTGCAGTGACTGCTCCCAATATACCTCTGTCATAAATCATTGTTGCCAAATATACAAGCGCACTGCTACACTGCTGCCACCGACATAATTGTACTATTCCTACCAACGCATACCAAAACCATATGTAGCAGCGATCCTGGCGGAAGCCTCTCGAACCTGGCAAAATTTGCAGTTGACTGCTCCCAATACCTCTGTCATAAAATCATTGTTGCCAAATATACAAGCGCACTGCTACACTGCTGCCACCAACATAATTGTACTATTCCTACCAACGCGTACCAATCTCATATGTTTTTATTGGAAATTTCAGTCAAAATTTTGAGTAATGATCGTCTTGCTGTTCGCTTTCGTCTTTTGGGTCGCACTGAATGGAGAAGAAATGATGTGCCCATCATTGGGCAATGAATTTATCGCTCATCCTCATACTGCAGAGGCTACTACGTATGCAATGAAGGTATACCATTAGCAAGAAATGCCCCGACGGTTTTTACTTCAAAACAGCGAAGAAATCTTGCGAAAAGGGAAGTTGTACTGACAGCAAGCAAACAAAAGGGACAAACTGCACAGATGAAAGGCCTGCTGTAGATGCTGAAGACTGCCGTTCATTTTGATGTGCGACAAAATTTTATCTGTGGTAAAAAAGTGGAGTTGTCCTAGCGGTACGTCGTTCAACGTGCTTGAGGAGCGCTGCCAGACTGGAAACTGCAGAAAGAATTCTTCAGAATTTCGATGTCCTGATAGCACGAGCGATATTACGTATGTTGGTATACCTGAAGACTGCATTAAGTTTATCGTCTGCTATAAAAATGAGAAGCCGCAGTCAATGAGATGCCCATTCGGGACTGTTTTTCATCTTGAGAAATCTTTCTGCGTTTGGCCTGAGAACAGCGGAAGGACTGCGAATCGGTTTTCGATCCTCCGTATCCGACGGGGCTTACCAAAGCCACACGGGAGGGACTCAACCTCCGCTGCAGTTTCTCAAAAGCTTCACCCCCACACTGCACCTAAGCATCCTGCTCATCATTCATGGCCTCTGATTTAAAGTTTTCGATCTGCTGTATCCGACGGGGCTTACCAGAGGCCACACGCCGGGGACACACCTCCGCTGCAGTTTCTCAAAAGCTTCGCCCCCACACTACACATTTCCATCCTGCTCATCATTCAATGGCCTCTGATAAGTTTTCGATCAGCCGTATCCGACAAGGCTTACCAGAAGCCACACGCCCAAGGACACCGACAGGAACTTGGAGCCCACGAACACCGACAGGAACTTGGAGCCAACGAACACCGACAGGAACTTGGAGCCAAAGGACACCGACAGTAACAGGAAGGACAACGACTCCTCCTCCGCCGTATCCGATGGGGCTTACCAGAAGCCACACGCCAGGGACATAACCTCTGCTGCAGTTTCTCAAAAGCTTCACCCCCACACTACACCTTTCCATCCTGCTTATCATTCAATGGCCTCTGATTTAAAGTTTTCGATCTGCCGTATCCGACGGGGCTTACCAGAAGCCACACGCCCAAGGACACCGACAGGAAACTGGAGCCCAAGGACACCGTCAGGAACTTCCAGCCCGCGGACAAGAACCCCAACTTGGAGCCCAAGGACACCGACAGGAACTTGGAGCCCAAGGACACCGACAGTAACAGGAAGGACAACGTCTCCTCCTCCGCCGTATCCGACGGGGCTTACCAGAAGCCACACGCCAGGGACACCACCTCTGCTGCAGTTTCTCAAAAGCTTCACCCCCACACCTTTCCATCCTGCTCATCATTCAATGGCCTCTGATATAAAAGATAAAAGTTGCGCAATTCTTATCTTCTCTTTTTACCTTGTTTACGCCAATTCAAAATTTGATCGGCTATGAGTAAGTACAATACAATTGGTAAATTTTAACATTTTGGTGAAGATTTCAGGTTTCTATTGGCGATTTCGCTCGCTTGGGGCGTTCTTGGTGGAGAAATATGCGAAGATGTCGACCC
Organism: Orius insidiosus; assembly: GCA_014119065.1. Taxonomy (NCBI): domain Eukaryota; kingdom Metazoa; phylum Arthropoda; class Insecta; order Hemiptera; family Anthocoridae; genus Orius; species Orius insidiosus. The sequence continues at coordinate 24,012 of JACGAQ010001617.1, forward strand.
GTCAGACCCGACTTATGTGTTGGAAATTCCGGATGATTGCTATCGTTATGTAATATGCAGCAATAGGAAGGCATACATCATGCGGTGTCCCAGCGGGACGGTTTTCAGCAAATATTCCTGCGACTGGCCATGGAATGCGCAGAGGAAATGCGGCCCTGAACCGACGTGGCAGCCTACGGGGACACCGCCAGGAACTTGGAGCCCAAGGACACCGACAGGAACTTGGAGCCCAAGGACACCGACAGGAACTTGGAGCCCACGAACACCGACAGGAACTTGGAGCCCAAGGACACCGACACCAACTTCCAGCCCTACGATACCGACAGGAACTTGGAGCCCAAGGACACCGACAGGAACTTCCAGCCCGCGGACAAGAACCCCGACTTGGAGCCCACGGACACCGACAGGAACTTGGAGCCCAAGGACACCGACAGGAACTTCCAGCCCAAGACACCGACAGGAACTTGGAGCCCAAAGACACCGACAGGAACAGGAAGCACACCAACTCCTCCTCCAGCTCCCCGTAACTGCTCGGAAGTAGACCCATCAGATCCGAATTATTTGATTGAAATCCCCGACGATTGCTATCATTTCATAATGTGCAGTAATAGACAACCATTTGTTATGGCCTGCCCGACAGGGACTGTCTTCAACCCTAAAAACAGCATTTGTGATTGGCCCTGGAATGCTGGTAGGGTCTGCCCGACTCCCAGGCCGACTCCATCAAGCCCAAAAACGACATCAGCTCCCCGAGACTTCACCGATAAACTATTTGCGCCACCAAAACATCCACAACTTACATTATACTGCTGCTTACATTGTAGAGAAACTAAATAAAAGTTATAGATTGCTCTTTATTTATTTTATTCACTTCACAAATCCCGATGGGACAAACACTTGAAGATAAGGAAATGATAAGCAGAAACGAAATTTTTCTATGAGTCAGTGTACGCAAAGCACTTATAAGTAAGTAATGCATTTTATTTCACCATTTACCCCATTTTTTAGGAAAAAATAGCTAGTTAGAAAGACAGTTCTAGATACAGCCAAAGAGCAGACATTCGCCTGGGAATGCGACATTGCGCAGTTCACAATCGTTGACAGCAAAGAATATTTTAGGTCTCCTGATAGCTGTGGTTTTGCCATGTTAATGCTCGATGTTGGTAGTGCTGATATAGTAGCAGTTCTTTTGTCTAAGTCTAATATGGCCATGTTGGCAACAGTGATATAGCCATGTTCGTAGCAGTAATATAGCCATTTTGGTAGTACTGATATACCCATGTTCGTTGCAGTGATATAGCCATGTCGTTAGCAGAGGAATAGCCCGTTAGCAGAGATGTAGCCATGTTCGTAGCGGGGATATAGCCATTTTGGTTAGCAGGATATAGCCATGTTGGTAAGCACTGATGTAGCCAGGTTGGTAGCACTGAGATAGCCATGTTGGTAGTCGGATATTATGAAAATTTTGGCAATATAGGCAAGTTCGCAGCAGGGATATGACCATTTTGGTAGCAGGGATATAGACATGTTGGCAACAGTGAAATATCCATGTTCCTAGCAGGGATATGACCATTTTGGTTAGCAGGGATATGGCAATGGAATACAGCCATGTTTGTAGCACTGATGTAGCCATGTTCGTAGCACTGATGTAGCCATGTTGGTAGCACTGATATAGCCATGGCGGTAGCAATGATATAGCCATGTAGGTAGCACTGATATAGCCATTTTGGTAACATTGATAAGGTCATGTTGGTAGCACTGATGTAGCCATGTTGTTATCACTGATATAGCCATGTTGGTAGCACTGATATAGCCACGTTGGCAACAGTGAAATAGCCATTTTTGTTTCAGTGATATAGCCATGTCAGTAGCAGAGATTTAGCCATAATGGTAGCACTGATATAGCCATGTTGGCAACATTGAAATAGCCATATTCGTTGCAGTGATATAGACATGGACTTAGCAGGATATGACCATTTTGGTAGCAGTGATATGATCTTTTTGGTAGCACTCATATAGCCATTTTGGTATCAGGGGTAGAGCCATGTTGGTATCACTGATATAGCCATTTTGGAAACACTGATAAGGTCTGTTGGTAGCACTGATGTAGCCATCTTGGAAGCAGAGATGTAGCCATGTTCGTCGCCGAGATAAAGCCATGTTCGTAGCAGGTATATGGCCATTTCGGTATCAGGGATATAGCCATGCTGGCAATAGTGATATAGCGATGTTCGTAGCACTGATATAGCCAATTTGGTAACATTGATAAGGTCATTTTGGTAGCACTGATATAGCCATTTTGGTAACATTAATAAGGTGATGTTGGTAGCACTGATGTAGCCATGTTGGAAGCAGAGATGTAGCCGTGTTCGTCGCTGAGATAAAGCCATGTTCGTAGCAGGTATATGGCCATTTCGGTATCAGGGATATAGCTATGCTGGCAATAGTGATAAAGCGATGTTCGTAGCACTGATACAGCCATTTTGGTAACATTGATAAGATCATTTTGGTAACATTGATTAGGTCATGCTGGTAGCACTGATATAGCCATTTTGGTAACATTAATAAGGTCATGTTGGTAGCACTGATGTAGCCATGTTGATAGCAGAGATGTAGCCATGTTCGTCGATCAGATAAAGCCATGTTCGTAGCAGGTATATGGCCATTTCGGTATCAGGGATATCCATGCTGGAAATAGTGATATAGCGATGTTCGTAGCACTGATATAGCCATTTTGGTAACATTGATAAGGTCATTTTGGTAACATTGATAAGGTCATGCTGGTAGCACTGATATAGCCATTTTGGTAACATTAATAAGGTCATGTTGGTAGCACTGATGTAGCCATGTTGATAGCAGAGATGTAGCCATGTTCGTCGATCAGATAAAGCCATGTTCGTAGCAGGTATATGGCCATTTCGGTATCAGGGATATATCCATTTTGGTAACATTGATAAGGTCATGCTGGTAGCACTGATATAGCCATTTTGGTAACATTGATAAGGTCATTTTGGTAACATTGATAAGGTAATGCAGGTAGCACTGATATAGCCATTTTGGTAACATTGATAAGGCCATTTTGGTAACATTGATAAGGTCATGCTGGTAGCACTGATATAGCCATTTTGGTAACATTGATAAGGTCATGTTGGTAGCACTGAATTTGGCATGTTGGTATCACCGATATAGCCATGTTGGCAACAGTGAAATAGCCCTGTTCGTTGCTGTGATATAGCCATGTTCGTAGCAGCGGTATGACCATTTTGGTAGCACTGATATATCGTTGCTATGTTGGTATCACTGATATAGCCATGTTAGTAGCTGTCCTTTTGGCTAAGTCTAGTTGTAACTAATTCCACCGGCGAAGGTCTGCTCTTCCGCTGTGCGTGGACGTCACTATATGATGATCTACTGAATATTAGTGAGTTTTTCTGCTTTTTTTTTCAGTGATTTGGATAATTGGATGGGTACTTTTGTGCCATTCAATTATTGAAGCTTCATGCGGTGAAAACGGGTGTCCAGACATCGATACCGGGCGGACGCCTCTCGTCGGCATAATTGGTGACTGCGGCTACTACTACATGTGCAACAAAGGGCGCTCATATCTGACGAAATGCCCGGACGGTACGGCCTTCAGTTTGGAATATGAAATGTGCGATTTCGACTGGAAAGTCTTCAGGAACGACTGCGGAGGGAGTGCGTCGTCGACGTCGACGACGACGGAAGCTACGACCTGGACGTACGGAACTGAAGACACCGCAGTCCCCTACCGCTAACATCCATCAAAGACAAAAATTAAATAAAATTCTCTTTTTCAAAAGTCGAAATTCAATTTGAAAACTTTTGTCCTTTAAGTTTGAGGGTGAGGTTTTAAATGAAGAGCCGAAAACTTTTAGTTCTCCGGAGATCCTGTAACAGATGAAGGACTTTGAAGGCAACTTGTCTAATCCGGAAGGTCTTTTCTTTTCCCCTTCAACGGTTTTTTAAACGAAAACCGAGGTGAGAATCCGATTTCCAACAAAAGTTCGGCAGGAGAGGAAAAAAAAGAAGGGAATTCTCGGACGTAAAATAAGGAAAAACTCCTTTAATAAAAGTAAAAATCTGTAAAAATTCCCATTTTATTTAAAACAAGGAAATGGGCCATGTTGGTAGCACTGATTTAACCAAGTTGGTGGCACTGATATGGCTATATGGCTATTTAGGTACCACTGATGGTAGCAGAGATACACCCATGTACGTAGCAGAGATATAACCATTTCGGTAGCAGACATATAGCCTATTGGTAAAGGCGATAATACCCATCTTGGTAGCAGCGACAATAGCCATGTTGGTAACAGCGATGTAGCCATGTACGTAACGGGGATACAACCATGTTGGTAACAGCGATAATAGCCATGTTGGTAGCACTGATGTGACCATGTTGGTCGCACTGGTATAGTCATGTTGGTAGCAGTGATATAGTCATGTTGGTAGCACTGATATAGCCCTTTTGGTTATCAGGGAAATTGCCATGTTGGTAGCAGTGATGTAGCCGTGTTGGTAGTATTGATACAGCCATGCTGGTAGTACTGATTTAGCAATGTTGTTTGCACTGATTTAGCCATGTTGTTATCACTGATGTAGCCATATTCTTAGCACTGATGTGGCCGTGTTGGTTGCACTGATGTAGCCATGTTGGTAGCACTGATATAGCTATGTTGGTAGCAGTGACATCAGCCATTTTGGTAGCAGCGATAATATCCATGTTGGTTGCAGGGATATTGACATTTTTGTTGGAGGGATACAGTCATGTTTTTGCACTGATTTAGTCATGTTGGTAGCACTGATTAAATCATGTTGGTAGCACTGATTCAGCCATGTTGGTAGCACTGATTCAGCCATGTTGGTGGCACTGGTTTTGCCGTGTCGGTGGTATTGTTTTAGCCATTTTGGTAGCACTGATTCAGCAATGTTGGTGGCACTGATTCAGCCATGTTGGTGGCACTGGTTTTGCCGTGTCGGTGGTATTGGTTTAGCCATGTTGGTGGCACTGGTTTAGCCATGTCGGTGGTATTGGTTTACCCATTTTGGTAGCACTGATTCAGCAATGTTGGTGGCACTGATTTGCCATGTTGATGACACTGGTTTAGCCATGTTGGTGGCACTGGTTTAGCCATGTTGGTGGCACTGGTTTAGCCATGTTGGTGACACTGATTTAACCAGGACAACGATAGTCAACATATGATAGTAATTATAAATAAGTCAAAATTTGGAATGATTGCTGCACTTTTTAGATGCTTTCTTTTTTTGCTTGTCCTCATCGGGTTGAATAGCCTTGAGAACGCACAGCAAGAGCCGAAGAAAAGCTGCCCGTCGTTGAAGACACAGGTAATACCGAACAATGATACCTGCAGAGGATATTTTCATTGCAAACATGGCATTCCTTCAGACAGGATGTGCGAAAGAGGTCATTACTTCAACAAAACGAATCTTCGCTGCGAAAAGGATACTGCACTGACAACACCTCATATGGTATACCATGTGAAGTAGGACGTACAGCAGTACCGCAGATAAATCGTGCAGACTGCAGTTCATTTTTCATTGCGACACAAGCAGACAAACTCTCATGAACTGGATCTGCCCGAATGGTTCGTTTTATAGCTGGCGTGATCGTCGGTGTAGAGAAGGAACTTGCAGAAACATTCGATCAACATTCAAACCACCGAAATGTCCCAAAAGTCCTCACGACATCATTTACATACCGATACCTGACGACTGCTATCATTTTGTGATGTGCAGCAAAGGGCAAGTGATGCAAAAGGCATGCCCGTTCGGTACGGTCTTCAATATGGAAGACTTCTTCTGCGATTGGCCCGAAAAAGCGAAAAGAAACTGCAGCAATCCGATAGAACTGGAACTGGAAGAACTCACTACGACGACGATCCCTACAGCAAAATATCATCTCAAGAATCACATCACATCCAATCATATTTTTCAGTTATCATTTTTATTTTACTTCAGTATACATGGTCTTCCTTTTTTCCTTTAAACTGCTGCCACCAAAATCTGCAGCCCCCTATAGCATCTGAATATATAGCGCTACCAACAGAATTGTTATACCACTGCTGCCGGTCAAAACACTTTCTCCAATACAATCACAGCAATGCTGCAAATCATGCAATGCTATCAACATGGATAAAGCATTGCTGATTTCGCACTACTAGTAAAATTGCTATCAAAATCTTGGGGTGGGGCAGAACGTTATCGCGTTTCTAGTTATCATTGCTGCCAACGTGAATATACCTCTGCTACCTTCAATGATAATGCACTATCAACAGCGTGGCTATACCACTGCTACCAATACATTTAGACCAAACTAGAATCTGCAGCTCCCTCTGAATCTATAGCATCTGAATATATAGCGCTACCAACAGAATCGTTATACCACTGCTGCCAACTGGTTAAAACTCTTCCTCCAGTATAATCACAGCAATGCTGCCGAAATAGATAAAGCATTGTCATCATGGGTTGCTGCTGTTCATCACTGCTAGCAAAATTGTTATCAAAATTTCGGGTTAGGCGGGGCAGAACGTTACCGCGTTTCTAGCTATCATTGCTACGTTTATAACATTGCTACCAACATACTCTCACCACTTCGATCTTGGTTATACCAGTGCTACCAGCATTATTATACCACTGCTACATTTATTGTTAAAGCACTATCAACAGCGTGGCTATACCACTGCTACCAATAAATTTATAACATTGCTACCAACATACTATCACCACTCCGATCTTGGTTAGAACTTTGCAACCAACATGATTATACCACTGCTACCAATACGCTTGTACCATTACTACAAACTTACTCTCACCACCGCGATCATGGTTATAGCTATGCTACCAACATGACTGCTATCTTCATTGATAACTACTATCAACATCGTGGTCATACCACTTCCTTCGTTATACTTTCGTTCCTTTATACTTCCCCCTTCGTTATACTTCCCCCTCCTATATTTTTACTTCTTTAAGGAAGTTTTCGTTGGAAGCTCTTCAAACGAGTACTTAAAAACAATTTTAAAGCCCTTCATTTTTCGGTGAGCAGAGGATCCACCCGAAAGAAAAATTACTTCATCAAAAAAAGACATGATGGATCGATGAGTGAAAATTAGTATGCGTGGGCTAACCTAATTAGAGGGGAGAGTGAAGAAAAACGTGGAGGGGGCCCCTGCCTTCACAGTGATTAATCCGTAGCCAACGTTTTTAACTTTCGGAAGGGGGTAACGATGACTTCGCGTGGCCTCTTTCCATAGATATCCATTCTAATTGCCCTTTTAGGTGTTAACTTCTTCATAGAATATCGGACTCCAAAATCAGCTGGTTTCATTAGATTTGACCTTTTTTTGGCCCTTAACGAAATGCGGGAGGGGCGCCCTACTCATCAACTCGATGAATATGCATGATGTCTCAGAAAGCACTTATTAAAACGCGTTTTTTATACGTCCTAATTGTTTAAGTGACGTATTTTCCTAATTACATTACCGAAAAAAGGGAAAGTTGGCACGACTGCATAATTGAAAAGCTTTTTGTTATCATGAGGTTTCGTGATGGTTATAATGTGACGACAACAATTAAGACGCTTGAGTATATGCGGTCCTAATTACATCACCGAAAAAAGTAAAGTTGGCACGACTGCATAATTGAAAAGCTTTTTGTTATCATGAGGTTTCGTGATGGTTATAATGTGACGACAACAATTGAGGCGCTTGAGTATATGCGGTCCTAATTACATCACCGAAAAAAGTAAAGTTGGCACGACTGCATAATTGAAAAGCTTTTTGTTATCATGAGGTTTCGTGATGGTTATAATGTGACGACAACAATTAAAGCGCTTGAGTATATGCGGTCCTAATTACATCACCGAAAAAAGGAAAGTTGGCACGACTGCATAATTGAAAAGCGTTTTGTTACCATGAGGTTGAGTGATGGTTTTAATGTAACGACAACAATTAAAGCGCTTGAGTAAATGCGGTCCTAATTACATCACCGAAAAAAGGAAAGTTGGCACGACTGCATTATTGAAAAGCTTTTTGTTCCCATGAGGTTACGTGATGGTTATAATGTGACGACAACAATTGAGAGGCTTGAGTATGTGCGGACCTTTTTATTAAATACTTAAAGTTTAACGGTTCGGAACTTTCGAGGGAATAAAAGTTTGAGGTTAAAAGGATGTAGTCGACGTAATCACTTGGAAAACAGTCGCGTAACCCTGAAAGGGGCGACCCCAAGAGGTTTTCTTCGGGGGAGAGAGAGAAAAAAGAGTTTCACTCGAGTGCACTTCAAACCGCAGTTTCCAACTCGTATCGAAGTCGTTTAATGCAAATTCTGCCTGAGGGAACCAGCTGCTCCATTCATCACCTCGAAACTTCAAAATCCGCCTTCTTTTTCCCCCGGGATAATTTCACATATGATTGATCCGAAAGTTTTAAACAATCAGCCTATCGGACCATCTACAATTGTTTTTTATCATGTTGGTAGCAATGGTATAAACGTATTGGTAGCAGTGGTAATGCCATTGATAGTGCTTTTGCAATGAAGGAAGCAGTGGTATAATCACGTAGGTAGCACAGCTATAACTAAGATCGGAGTGGTGAGAGTATGTTGGTAGCAATGTTATAAATGTATTGGTAGCCGTGATATTGCCTTGCTTTAACAATGATGGTAGCAGTGATAATCATGTTGGTAGCACAGCTATAACCAAGATCGGAGTGGTGAGAGTATGTTGGTAGCAATGTTATAAACGTATTGGTAGCAGTGGTATTGCCACGTTGATAGTGCTTTTGCAATGAAGGAAGCAGTGGTATAATCACGTAGGTAGCACAGCTATAACCTATAACTAAGATCGGAGTGGTGAGAGTATGTTGGTAGCAATGTTATAAACGTATTGGTAGCAGTGGTATTGCCACGTTGATAGTGCTTTTGCAATGAAGGAAGCAGTGGTATAATCACGTAGGTAGCACAGCTATAACTAAGATCGGAGTGGTGAGAGTATGTTGGTAGCAATGTTATAAATTTATTGGTAGCCGTGATATTGCCTTGCTTTAACAATGATGGTAGCAGTGATAATCATGTTGGTAGCACAGCTATAACCAAGATCGGAGTGGTGAGAGTATGTTGGTAGCAATGTTATAAACGTATTGGTAGCAGTGGTATTGCCACGTTGATAGTGCTTTTGCAATGAAGGAAGCAAACCGGCTCCGTGGCTGGTGGGATCAGTCTTGAACTTCCAACACGGAAGACCGGGGTTCGATCCCAGATTGGGTATAGGGATTTTGGTTGGAAGTTAAATTCCAATTAAATATCCTTCTACAAATCTGTGGATAATTTAGTTAGGCCACTCCTCTGGTAGTTGGTCCCGAAAAATGGGCGCCACGGCATTATGGCGAAAGCCCCCGCCTGGGTCCAACCCCCTCCCCCTTGTGACGGTCTGAAGGCCAACAAGTATCAAAAAAGGAGTAGATTAACCATAGGAAGAGTAAGCCTCTTGCTCATTGGTTATATCTACTTCTTTTTAAAAACAAAAAAAAATGAAGGAAGCAGTGGTATAATCACGTAGGTAGCACAGCTATAACTAAGATCGGAGTGGTGAGAGTATGTTGGTAGCATGTTATAAACGTATTGGTAGCAGTGGTATTGCCACGTTGATAGTGCTTGTGCAATGAAGGAAGCAATGGTATAATCACGTAGGTAGCACAGCTATAACTAAGATCGGAGTGGTGAGAGTATGTTGGTAGCAATGTTATAAACGTATTGGTAGCAGTGGTATTGCCACGTTGATAGTGCTTTTGCATGAAGGAAGCAGTGGTATAATCACGTAGGTAGCACAGCTGTAACCAAGATCGGAGTGGTGAGAGTATGTTGGTAGCAATGTTATAAACGTACTGGTTGCAGTGTATGTCATTTAACCAAGATCAGAGTGGTGAGATTATATTGGTAGCATGTTGTAAACGTATTGGTAGCAGTGGTTATACCCACAGTGGTTATATAATATAAGTAATTGGAGTACTGACCGTCGCGTCGGACGATCGTGCCATCGTCTATCAGCCTATCGGACCATCTACAATCGTTGGTTCAGATAGTTTTTTATGACCATGTTGGTAGCAATGGTATAACGTATTGGTAGCAGTGGTATTGCCATTGATAGTGCTTTTTGCAATGAAGGAAGCAGTGGTATATGTAATCACGTAGGTAGCACAGCTAAAACCAAGATCGGAGTGGTGAGAGTATGTTGGTAGCAATGTTATAAACGTATTGGTAGCAGTGGTATAACCATGAGTTGATAGTGCGTTAACAATGAAGGTAGCAGCCATGTTGGTAGCACAGCTATAACCAAGATCGGAGTGGTGAGAGTATGTTGGTAGCGCTATATTCAGATGCTATAGATTCAGAGGGAGCTGCAGATTCTAGTTTGGTATAACGTATTGGTAGCAGTGGCATTGCCATGTTGATAGTGCTTCAACAATGAAGGTAGCAGTGGTATAATCATGTAGGTAGCACAACTATAACCAAGATCGGAGTGGTGAGAGTATGTTGGTAGCGCTATATATTCAGATGCTATAGATTCAGAGGGAGCTGCAGATTCTAGTTTGGTATAACGTATTGGTAGCAGTGGCATTGCCATGTTGATAGTGCTTCAACAATGAAGGTAGCAGTAGTATAATCATGTAGGTAGCACAACTATAACCAAGATCGGAGTGGTGAGAGTATGTTGGTAGCAATGTTATAAATGTATTGGTAGCCGTCCAACAACGGAGGGGGAAGTATAACTGAGGGACGTATAAGGGATCGAAAGTATAACGAAGGGTGGGAAAGTAGGTATTAAGGAGGGAGAAGTAAACGGAGGGGGAAATATAAGGGAGGGGGAAGTATAACAGAGGGGAAGTATAAGGGAATGAAAGTATAACGAAGGGAGGGAAATTATAATGGAGGGGGAAGTATAACGAAGGGAGGGAAATTATAATGGAGGGGGAAGTATAACCGAGGGGGAAGTGTAAGGGAATGAAAGTATAACGAAGGGAGGAAATTAAAATGGCGGGGAAGTATAACGAAGGGAGGAAAGTATAAAGGAGGGGGAAGTATAACAGAGGGGGAAGTATAACGAAGGGAGGAAAGTATAAAGGGGGGAAGTATAACAGAGGGGGAAGTATAACGAAGGGAGGGAAAGTATAAAGGAGGGGGAAGTATAACAGGGGAAGTATAACGAAGGGAGGAAAGTATAAAGGAGGGGAAGTATAACGGAGGGGAAGTATAACAGAGGGGAAGTATAACGAAGGGAGGGAAAGTATAAAGGAGGGGGAAGTATAACGGAGGGGGAAGTATAACGGAGGGGTCATACAACGGAGGGGGAAGTATAACGGAGGGGTCATACAACGGAGAGGGAAGTATAACAGACGGGTAAGTATAACAGAGGGGGGAGTATAACGAAGGGAGGAAATTATAACGGAGGGGGAAGTATAACGAAGGGAGGGAAAGTATAAAGGAGGGGAAGTATATCGGAGGGTCATACAACGGAGGGGGGAGTATAACGAAGGGAGGGAAATTATGTAGGGGAAGTATAACGAAGGGAAATTATAATGGAGGGGGAAGTATAACGAAGGGAGGGAAATTACAATGGAGGGGGAAGTATAACGAAGGGAGGGAAAGTATATAGGAGGGGAAGTATAACGGAGGGGTCATAACGGAGTACGGGAAGTAACTAAGGTAGGGAAATTATAATGGAGGGGGAAGTATAACTAAGGTAGGGAAATTAAATGGAGGGGAAGTATAACGAAGGAGGGAAAGTATAATGGAGGGGGAAGTATAAGGAGAAGAAAAAAAAGAAAGAAATTTCAAGAAATTTAAAAAGAAATTCAAACTTAAATTTTTACCTACTAAAAAAAATTAATAATTAAAACTTGGCAATTTTTTTACACTCAAAATTCTTAAAAATATAAGGAGTAATTGGTGAAAATTTGGTGAAAACCGGACCAACGGATCGGCCGCAGCGAATTTTTAAAATTTAAACAGACATATCTCCGCCATTTTTCGAAATTCAAAAATCCCCCTCGTTACATTCTTCTTCACCGGCTAAAGAAATTTGTGTAAAATTTGGTGAAAATCGGATGAAAACTGTGGCCGTAAAGTGTTCCGGACGGACGGCCGGCCGGCACCACAGACAAAGTTGAGATCGTTAAAGATTCGAATTGACCCTCCGGGGTTGTGGAGACCCCCAAAAACCCGACTTGGAGGGTATGACAATAACTTGTTTCAGTTAATAAAATGATGAACAAAGGAACTATATTGAAAATGGGTAAAAGGGGGCTGGAATATGAGAAGCATTATTAACTTCCATATAACAGGGTTTAGAATAACAGTGTTAAAACCTCACATATTAGGTATTCGAAGTTTGGAAGGGAACATAAGGGACCCCCCACCAGCTAAGGAGACCTTCGGAGTTAAGTGTGTTAACATGGAAAACTTGTGCATAAACAAGACACCTGCGGCCGCGGGAGGTAACCTCGTTAATGCCGCTACCAAAAGGACCAATAACTGAAAATATTCATAAATTCAAAACAGCCCCACTGGTCTAAATCAACGGAAAACTTAGCGCGTTTACAACTGGAGTCGATAACCGCTCAAATCGTGCAAGTGGTTATGGTACTAGGGTCCTCTACTAACAAATCAATGAGATTTAGATTTGCGTGTATAAGAAAATGGAATCCCTAAGTGGATTAGCTGTCAAGGACTCAAATCATAATGCTTGATGCAGTAGGAGTTAGTTGGCAGCATTGATAAAAGAGTGTTGGTGGGCATTGACTGTATTGGTAGCAGTAGTGTAGCCACACGGTTGTAATGGTATGTGCACTATGCAGTTTTAACTATTGCAACAGTGGTATAACAATGTGGTAGTGCTATAATCAGAATTGCGGACCACGTTGGTCGCACTAGTATATGGCAGAAGTGCTATATGCTTGTAGTTGGTAATGTAGAGCAGTAGGAGTTAGTGTGCTGTTGGCAGCAGTGATAAAGAGTGTTGGTGTCATTGATCATTGAGAATTGAGATTAAAACGAGCTCCTCTGATGGCCTAATTGGATTAGCAGGACTCAAATCGTGATGGTAGTGCAGTAGGAGTTAGTGCTGTTGGCAGCAGTGATAAAAGAGTGTGGTGTCATTCGTTGTTCTCGATATGTCGACGACATATTCTGTATTTGGGAAGGATCAAGAGAAGAATTAGATAATTTAACGAACACCTGAACAATCACCCAAGTATCAAATTTACCATGGAAGTTGAAATCAATCAATCGTTAAATTTCCTAGACTTGTCCATTACAAGGCAAGAATATGAACTGAATTCGACATATTCCGAAAACCCACCAGCACGGATGTGATGATACGAAACGATTCCATGCATCCATGGTCACATAAACTAGCCGGATTCATATGGATGATTGACGCCTGATTGATACTCCACTGTCACCAGAAAATTATATTAAAGAATTAACACCATCAAAACGACTAGCACTCAACAACGGTTATGACGTCAAAGTGATCGACGAGTATTACATAAGAGAATAAAAAGAAAATTCTTAGGGACGCGACTACTTTAAGCGACCAAAAGGCGTTCGTTGATTTTGTTGTATTCCATACATACAAGGTACCAGTGAAACGATAAACAAAAGACTCGCTCAACAACGCAAAAAACAGGATACAAAAGAGGAAGGAATCTCGGAACGATTTTTGGAAACTCGAAAGACAAAATAGAAAAAAAAAAGGTCAGGAGTCTATAAGATACAGTGCTCCGCACAGTGTAAATCTACATATGTAGGACAAACGAGAAGGTCGTTTGAAGAAAGAATCAAAGAACACCGTCCCACATCATCGAAAACGTCTGAATTTAAGGACCATGTGATAAAAGAAAATCACCTTTTCAACGAGGGAAACGTGAAGTACCTACACATGGAAAATAATAGGAGAATTCTAACTTGGAAAGAGACATTTGAAATTCATAAATCCAGCATAAACCCCAACGAATTTGTCTTAACAACCAAGTTCCCGAAAAGTCGGTAATGACGTCACTTCTACTAACACACCTTCAATCGAGACGACAAGACAACAGCTCTCCCGCCGAGTAAACTTCTTCAAAGGTTCCATTCTGTTCATTTTACGAAGCGTCGTTTATTCTTTAATTTAACTTTGTATATTTCAAAAAAAGGTCAATTTTATTATTTATTTTATTCTATTCATTGATATTTCGTCGTCCATTAAAGTTTAAAATATTAAAATTCATAATAGTCAGAATGACGCTCAAAAAACCTTAGTTTCCGCATCATCCTATCGATGCCCCCCCCCTTCTCTCTGTCAACTTTCTCTATCAAGTTTTACCCAAAATCTGATAATGAATTGTAAGTACAAACATTATTTTGTCAAGAGTTGTTTTTAAGAATTTGTGTTTTGTCAATTATTGTAGATCAACTTCTAAGACCTGAAGAGATGTAGTACATTCGAAACCGGGCGTCTAATAAACAAGATTTGAAAATTGTTGTTTTACTGTGGAGAGACAAAAGAAGAAACCTATGATGTTAACCACTCCACCAGAAAATTCACCCTGAATCGTTTCAAAGGTGATTAATCGACGACGAAAAGTCGATGAGTGGTCGAATCGCGTGTACGAATAACGAGGGAAATGAATATTGTTTAAATGCATTAGTAAACGTTAGGATTTCCGTAAAGTTACCTGACGTACGTGCTTGGATTCCTTGGCTTGAGGAGGTTATCGTCACCTTGTATTTCGTCCCCCCCTCGAGGGCCCAACTATGAACCACGTACTTGTTAAATCATAGCGGGATAGCGAAACCCTCGGGATAACGGGCAACTTCCCTTCGGAACTGCTCGTTTCCCGGAAATGGGAGTTTGCGAACATATCGCTCTTTACGCTCGGGTATCGGACCGTGAGAAGGGAGGAAGGTACTTAATTTAATAGACTAACGCAACTTATATCTATGAATAAAAGGGATGGAAATTAATTTATAACAAAACTACATCTTTGGGACATCGGGGATCATGTACATCTGAGAATGAAGGCTGAAATTTCGGTTCAATTTGGCAATTTTTAGAGAGTAATAAAAGCAGTGGGATTATGGTCGTTCTTCACTTCCTTTGAAGGATTTGCTGGACTTATCAATCTTCATTTAGACGTCCCCAGAGCATTTGAGGGATGGCCGGTTCTACCCGAAACTTATATCTATTAGGTGTACAAATGAAACTCAGCCACAGGGTAAATTTGAATTTTGTAGATTTTAGCCGAGTTTCATTTTGTACACCTGAATAAAAGGGATTGGACGAGGAAAAGAAAGACTGGACGAGCCGAAAGTAGGATGAGCACAGAGACAGTACGAGCCGGAAGATAGGATGAGCATAGAGACTGGACGAGCAGATAAAATTGGACGAGCTGGAAGATTGGACAGCAGAAAGATTATACGAAACTGAAAGACTGGATGAGCAGGAAGATAGGATGAGCACGGAGACTGGACGAGCTGATAAAATTGGACGAGCTGGAAGATTGGACAAGCAGAGATTATACGAAACTGCATGAATGGGCGAGCCGGAGAAAGGACGATGATCAATGATAACAATCTACTTTTTTCCTTCTGCATTTTGAAAATCCCTTTATGGGTCGAATGTGCGCTTTCTCTATTACGATTTTGTTAAGCTGTAGTGGATTATTTTTTTAACAATAATATTTCTTTTTCGCACCTTTTCTATTAGGATGAAAAAATAATAAATAATTTTTTTTTGAGAACCCCATCCGGAAACCATTTTCTCCCTTCAATAGCTCAACATCCGACAAAAGGATCGCATTTTTCTCTCCTCCCGCCGATCACCCAACCAGCCGAAGGTGTGCGAGTGATTTGTGTGTATTGAGAGGTTGCCAGCCTCTCGTGTCAACAATAAACGAACTGACGTCCGATGGTTCTTCCTCCTTGGCACCTTCAAACGATTTTTTTTCTTAAATATATTCTCCGATTAAACACAAAAGGAAAAAAAATCGAAAGTTATAACAATAAGATCGTATTCCATTGATAAGTTGGAAATGTTTCATTCCTAGGGAGGTTTCGCGAACTGTTAACATAACTAACACAAACTGTAACCAAGCCAAGTTTTGAAACGAATACAATGGGGATCTCCAAACTTTCTGAAACATTCGGATAGAAATTAATTTTCAAGAGGTGTCTGATATAAAACTTGAACGTTTCAAATTAATTATTTCAGATCAAAGTTTTAATAAAATTTTGAAATTCTAGAAAGGTTTTGTACGGCTTCGAATCGATTATGAGAATTGAATGGGGCTTCAGGTGAAGAAACCTCAGTAATTGAGGCTTTCAGAATCGTTTTTTGTACGTAAAAATGGAATATTGAATACTCTAAAATGGTCAAATTGCGGCTTTCAATCACATCTGGCTACCTGAATCACGAATCGCCATCGGCGAAATTCACGATCAAAAAAATTTTTTTGCTTCTTTTTTCAAACGTGACTGTTCTAAAAGAACCCTAAAGATCGAGATAGAGCAGAAATACAGTGACAAAAGGCAGCACTTAAAGTTCGGGAATGAAATATAAATTATTAACGTTAAAATTTTTTTTTCCTACACGAAAAAGATGTTACGGTGCTGTTTTGCATTTTCCATGTTTATAAAGTAGGCCTAGAAGGGGTCAAGACTTGTAATAGATTTGATGAAATCTATTCAGAATAAAAGACAGGAAAAAGGGGTGACGGAGGTTTTTTCTCGACTTTGTCCTTTCAACCAAAATCGACAATGGACCTCACCGAGATAAAAGACTATTTGTGGAACCTTTGAGTTTTATTTTCGGTTTAGAAAACGTTTTGAGATCTTAAGAACGTTTGTTTTAACCTTTATACCAAAGAAAACCTCATTCTTGGAAGACATGGGACAATCGGACGTATGATAAGGCCATAGCGCAGTAAACCTTAAGACTGACAGATGTCCTCCATTTTGCGGCATTGAAAAATGCAGTCGACAGTTTCAAGATATCATTATGTGTACAAAATGAAACTCGGCTAAAATCTACAAAATCAAATTTACCCAGTGGCTGAGTTTCATTTTGTACACCTAATAAATAAAACTTGTAGGAAATTTAATTCTTTATAAATTAGCACTTAATTATTTTTTTCTAGGATGCACCATTTTCGGAAAATAATTTTTTTAAAAATAAATTTATCTTGAAAACAGCGCGTCCTAGAGAAAAAATGAATAAAATAAAAATTAAAGAAAATTAAATTTCCAAATGATTTATTTAGTGCATTTTTTCAATATCTGTAACGGTTTACGATTTACAAGCCTTTTAAAATTAACTATTAATTAAATGGTTATACTCAATAACCTTCTTACGGAGAAGGTCAACTTTGATGGACTTTAACGCCTAAAATGTTCAAAATTTTGAAAAAAAACGAACTACTAGGTGTACAAAAAGAAAATATCATGAAAATTGGTGAAAATCGGAAGAAAATAGTAGCCGCCCATTTCTGAAGCGTTCCGAAAAAAACTGGCAGCAGCACACTTTTATCTGCTGGGACAGAAAGAACCTCACGGAAAAAACCAGAAAAGAGGATAATCATTAATTAGATAGTTAAAAAAAATAGATGAACAATTTGAATAATTGCATCTTCCAATCACGTAGCGTACGTAATTAGACGAAGGAGCGGTTGTGGAAGGGAATGGATATTAATAGATATATATCACCGAGTTCCAGATGTGCCTCACCTGGATTCAACCGTGACTTGGGTTTACAACAGCCCCCCGTCCCCTCTTTGTTCATTTTCGATTGCGAGGCTGCTGTACATCGAGGGATATTTACCATTTCCAATGAATAACTTATGCTTCGTGGATTGTCAGGGAGTATATTAGGTTCAAAGTGACCAGAAGACTGAGCAAAACTTTAAAAAAAATGTGTTTCATGGCATTTCTTCATTTGCGGAGATACGATTCTAAATTGATTCTTGTCAGAAGCCTCCCTATGACACTATCCTGCTCGTCGAACCTTCCTCCTTGTCCAATTTTATCTGCTCTTACAGTCACAGTGCTCATGTTTTCCGGCTCGTCCAGTCTTTCAGTTTCCTATAATCTCTCTGCTTTTCCATCTTCCAGCTCTGTGCTCATCTTATCCTCCGGCTCTTCAGTCTTTCAGTTTCGTATAATCTCTCGGCTTGTGTGATCTTCCTGCTCGTCCAATTTTATCAGCACGTCCAGTCTTTCTGTTTCGTATAATCTCTCTGCTTGTCCAAACTTCCAGCTCGTCCAATTTTATTTGCTCTTACAGTCTCTGTGCTCATCCTATATTCCGGCTCGTCCAGTCTTTCAGTTCCGTATAATCTCTCTGCTTGTCCGACCTTCCAGCTCGTCCAATTTATCAGCTCGTCCAGTGGGTGGGGGGGGGGGGGGAAGAAAAATAACTTTCTTTGGTTTTTATGGATGGTCTAGGAAATTAGTGAAAGATGACATTTTTCTTTTATTTTTGCGACATGTTTCGGGAAATTACTCCTATCTTCAGGCCACTATTTTTTTAGAAAATGTGAATAAATTATAACAATTTTATCACAGATTTATCAAATCACAGAGTTTTTCCTCTTTTTTCTCATTTTCAAACCAAATTGGATAGAAAATTATTTTTTGAACTTGTTTTTCCCTTGATATTTAATATTAATATTGATATTAATTGATTATTATTAATTGATGATTATTAATTGATCATTATAAGAATTAATATTAAAATATCAAGGGAAAAACAATTTTAAAAATCATTTTCTATCAATTTGGTTTGAAAATGAGAAAAAAGAGGAAAAAACCCTTTGATTTGAAAAATCAGCGATAAAATTGTATATAATTTATTTATTTAAAAATCAAAGTGGCCTGAAGATGGGAGTGATTTCCCGAAACATGTCGCAAAAATAAAAGAAAAGTCATCTTTCACTACAATTTCCTAGACCATCCACAAAAACCTAAGAAAGAAACAAACTAGGATTACGAAACCAAGAAATTAGAAAAAAACTTAGAAAATTTTTTTACTACAAGGTTTTGGCTCATGCTAATCGCGCAAATAAACGTGTATTTGTTTAGTAAAAAGTTAAGGTAAGTTTGCTATTAAGTTAGAAAATTTTCTGAATTCAAAATCTTCAGATTAGTACTTCTCTTCGGCATATCGCCTTCATTTTCGATAGTTTTATTAATTTCGACCAAGAACCCCAAAAACCTCGTTTTCTTCAGTTAGTTTGGCGCTGACTGAATTTTTTTTTTCCATAATCTTTGAGAAAAGCCTATTTTACCGGGATTTTAGAAGTTTTCCACGGTGGCATTATAGTCATCCTCACTGAAATAAAATCCGAAGTACATTGCTCCAGGCTTTCCCTTATATAAGCTCAGGAAAATGTAGTATATACTTAATGAATGGCTGTGGACATACACTAGAATTGTTAACAACATTTAGGGATTAAAATAGTAGGAACTGTGGGAAAATGCAGATGTTGTGAAGGGGAAGAGCGAGGAATTAAAACCGAACTCGGGATTTCCGCGCTTTAAAAGCGAGAAAGAGACGGGGTTATATTTTCAGAGGCTCCCTAAAATTTTCGTCTAATTCAACGTTTTGTGAATAATTGACGTTTCCTCCCCGGGCAACGGCGGAGCTTCTCAATTAGGCTTAATTTATCCGCATATTAACCCGAACCGGTTAACAATAGAGAGTCCGCCACCCTTCCGCCCATCCTTCTACGTTGATGAGATTAATCTAATCGGACTGCAGGGAACCTCCATTAGGACCTTCCATCTCGGCATAACACTTGAGTTAGCCCGTGAAAAACAATTTGATGAAACCTTGTTTATAGGAAAACAAATGCTAAACACGTTTATTTACCCGAAAGCTGAGAATTCTCGCGGATTTTTGTTTTTATCATGATAAAACTTCAAAAGACCTTTTTCACTCGCGTGATTTCGAGCAGTTTAGAACGTCTTGAACACGCCTGGACTTCAAAGATCTTTCACTGCATGCAAATTCAGATACTAAATCATAAAACAGCAAAAAAAAAAGTCGTTTTAAAACCGCGCAAACACCAGTAAATCTTTTCTGACGAATTGGAATTTTTTTAACACATTTAGAAAGGAAAAATCCGATGAAAATTGAGGTCGTAAAGCAGAAGACTCTCCTAAAAAGCGAACTTGGTGGGCAATACAATAACTCCTTTTAGAAAAACGCCAGTAAACCGTCATTATTTGGAAACTTTCGCAGAAAAAAGAATTTTTCACTCCCTATTCATCATTTTCGGTTTTCCATCAAGGGAATTTTACGATTCCGACGAGACCCTTTTCATTAAAAAATTTAACTTTTTCGATAATAAAAATCCTCTTCTGAATATCATTAATAAAAAATGATGGGGGGAATAAAAATATTGAATAATCATGAAGAAAAGGGGACAAAATGTGATGAATTCTGATTGAAAAGTTAAATTGGTTGGTAACCTATCGAGTGGCGAGATTTTAAAACATCTTTATCTTTCGACGATAAATTGTTTCACTTTTATGTTTGGTCCTTTTCACCCCAAAACTTGGTTTATGTTTAAAAAGTGGGAAAACACGCTAAATAACTGTAAAAGGGGTTTCTCAAAACTGATGAAAACACGCTAACTCCTTGTAAAAAGGTTTCTCTGTCTCAAAACTGATGAAAACCCGCTAAAATCCCTGTAAAAAGGGGTTTCTCTGTCTCAAAACTGATGAAAACCCGCTAAAATCCCTGTAAAAAGGGGTTTCTCTGTCTCAAAACTGATGAAAAACGCTAAAATCCCTGTAAAAAGGGGTTTCTCTGTCTCAAAACTGATGAAAAACGCTAAAATCCCTGTAAAAAGGGGTTTCTCTGTCTCAAAACTGATGAAAACCGCTAAAATCTGTAAAAAGGGTTTCTCTGTCTCAAAACTGATGAAAAACGCTAAAATCCCTGTAAAAAGGGGTTTCACTGTCTCAAAACTGATGAAAACGCTAAAATCCCTGTAAAAAGGGGTTTCTCTGTCTCAAAACTGATGAAAACCCGCTAAAATATTGTAAAAAGGGTTTCTCTGTCTCAAAACTGATGAAAACACGCTAAAATACCTGTAAAAGGGGTTTCACTGTCTCAAAACTGATGAAAACACGCTAAAATCCTGTAAAAAGGGGTTTCTCTGTCAAAACTGATGAAAACACGCTAAAATATGTAAAAAGGGGTTTCTCTGTCTCAAAACTGATGAAAACACGCTAAAATACTGTAAAAAGGGGTTTCTCTGTCTCAAAACTGATGAAAACGCTAAAATCCTGTAAAAAGGGGTTCTCTGTCTCAAAACTGATGAAAACACGCTAAAATACCTGTAAAAAGGGGTTTCTCTGTCTCAAAACTGATGAAAACCGCTAAAATACCTGTAAAAAGGGGTTTCTCTGTCTCAAAACTGATGAAAACACTAAAATCAATGTAAAAGGGGTTTCTCTGTTTCAAAACTGGAAAACGCTAAAACCTCTGTAAAAGGTTCTCTGTCTAAAACTGAGGAAACACGCTAAAATCCTGCAAAAATGGGGTTAATGTTGAAAACTCCCAGACTCACTAAAAATAGTAAAACCTGGGAACATCTTTTTCTTAAAAGTCTAAAATATGCAGTAGGTAAACGTAAAAACGCTTTTTTCGGGTTTTCAGTCTGTTTCCAGCGATTTTTGTATCGATATTTTGCGCAGAACTGCTGGTCCACCCTCTGCCGAAGACCTCCGATGGAGGTGTCGCTGGAAGTGGAAGTTTCTAAAGGAACATTCCAATTTTCTGTAGTAGGCGACTTTTACTTTCTCTGGTTTTCCTTGAATTATCTAGCCAGAAAAAAAAATCGATAGACATAAGAAAAACACTCAGCTCCGAAATAATTAATTTGCTCACCTTCTGCTTTGGTTACGCATCCTTAAAACGGATCGATCGGAAATAAAAAGTGAAGCGATTAATTTTGAAAGAAGTCACGAACACGAAAAAAGAACAACGAAAAAATTGATAAAGGAAAAGTTTACCTGCCGATTAATCCTCATTAAATAAGAAGAAAAAAATGTTTAAATTATTACCAAGAGAGCCGACTTTAATTGAAAATGATTTTGAGTCGCGTGGGCGTCGGGTAAAAAGATACGAGCCTTGATTCGTGGGTATCGTGATATTCCATTTGATTTATGTGGGTAAAAAGCTCTTGACGCTATCAAACGTTTTCAAAATTGTTTGACTTGAAACAGAGGGTTGGGGCCCTTTAAATTTACCCATTTAGACGTCAATCACGAATTTCCATGAAAGTGCGTGTTCATGCAAAAAAAGACGATTTGTTTCTATTTCGAAAGACAATTAGTTCTTCTTAAATTAATCAACGTTCGAAACTCGAGTTTCCTCCCCTTCGGTTATATTGTCTACGGTGACACGTTGTGACGTCTTCCCTTAAAGCCCTTCCCGAAATACAGCCCCTCCCTTTAAGGCTTATAAGCTGACAAATTGCCTGCACCATTCCCAGTCTTATTGTTCTTACATTAAATCCGATGAATTTGTATGTGCGATGTAAATGTAATCCGTCGAAGAGCCCCTGGGAAGATGAATCGGAAATAATGCTTTGCCATTAAGAAAAAGGGGGCTTTTCGACGGCCTCTTGGAAGGATCGACGGGAACCCCGTCGAAGGCCCAAGTTCACCTCCGCCAAAATTTTCGTTGAGGGTTCCGCCCTCGAAATGCCATCTGTTGAAAATTTCTTTGTTGATGTTTCCTCCGATGAGGCTCGGGGGCCCTTTAAATTACCCATTTAGACGTCAATCACGAATTTCACGCTAAAATCGTGTAATAAGGGATTTATCTGTCTCAAAACTGAGGAAACACGCTAAAATCCCTGTAATATGCTGTTCTTCTGTCTAAAAACTGTGGGGAACACGCTAAAATCCCTGTAATATGCTGTTCTTCTGTCTAAAAACTGGGGAACACGCTAAAATCGCTGTCTTCTGTCTAAAAACACTGAGGGGAACACGCTAAAATCCCTGTAATATGCTGTTCTTCTGTCTAAAAACTGATGAAACGCTAAAATCCTCTAAAAAGGGTTTATATGCCTCAAAACTGATGAAAACACGCTAAAATCAATGTAAAAAGGGTTCTTCTCTAAAACTGAGGAAAACACGCTAAAATCCCTGTAATATGCTGTTCTTCTGTAAAAACTGAGGGAACACGCTAAAATCCCTGTAATATGCTGTTCTTCTGTCTAAAAACTGAGGGGAACACGCTAAAATCCCTGTAATATGCTGTTCTTCTGTCTAAAAACTGAGGGGAACACGCTAAAATCCCTGTAATATGTTCTTCTGTCTAAAACTGAGGGGAACTCGCTAAAATCGCTGTACGTTTCAAAACTGAGGAAAACACGCTAAAATCCTGTGAAAATGGGGTTAATGTTGATGTTGGGTTAACGCTCCATTGTTGAACTTTCCGTTGCCATAATTTCCGTGATGCTCCGTTCAATCGTCCACTGTTCAGATGGCCTCTGTACTGGCTACAATAGATTTGCCACATTCTCATTAATCTGAATTCGTATGAAAAGCTACAAATAAGAGCACATAATGAGGTCGAATATTTTGAGGTAATGAATTCAAAGGCGCACAAAATCGAGTTGTTCCTGTTGAATGTTGACCAAAAGAATGAGTACCTTGTAAAAACGTTATTGGGTTCCGATTTTCCTGCTCGTCCAGTCTCCCTGCTCTTCCTATCTTTCTTTTCGTCCAATCTTATTTTTCTCATAGTGTGTCAGGGAGATAAAGCAGTGGGTGATCGTTCTATCTCCCTGATTGGCCTATCGCTCGTACGATCTTCTGCTCTTATTTCCCTATCCCTGCTCGGTATATGATACTGTTCGCCCAATTTCCAGCTCGGTAAATGATACTGCTCGTAAAATTCCCTGCTCGTCCAATCTCCCTATCCATGCTCGGCCTATGATTCTGCTCGTACGATCTTCTGCTCTAATCTCCCTATCTTCCTGCTCAGTATATGATACTGTTCGTCCAATTCCCTGCTCGGTATACTATACTGCTCGTCCAATATCCCTATCTCCCTGCTATCTCCCGGCCTATGATTCTGCTCGTACGATCTTCTGCTCTAATCCCTATCTTCCTGCTCGGTATATGATACTGTTCGTCCAATTCCCTGCTCGGTATACTATACTGCTCTCCAATCTCCTATCTCCCTGCTCCGTATATTGGGTTCAACTTTCCCTCCAAAAATTTGGGGCACACCATCGCACATGGAATACCCTTGGATGACCAATGGAACGGATTCCTTCTACACACACATCAAAGACAATTTTCATTCACCCCACTGTTCATTTATGAAGTCATCGATTGTCTAGCTAAGTTACAACGTGAACATACATAAAAATGGATTCTTCGGAACAAGTACCCAAACGCAAGAAGCAGGAAAACAAGGATGCTGAAATTATGAAGCTTTACAGTCATTACCAAGCTGCGTCAATGTCGGCCTGGCTCAGATTGGTGTGCGCATTTGAGCAGTCGTTGAAATTTTGGGAGGTGTGTGCATTTCAACGTCACCGTACTGCTTAAAACTCCCTTGATGCCCAACGGATTGCCTCTGTCATTTTCTATACCGTTTCTTATTCGGCAATTGGACTAGATAAGGCCTATCTGCTGGAATTCGTAAGTTGCTCAGAAATGTCATTTGATGGAAAATCTAGAGCAAATTTAGTTTAGAAACGATTCTTTCATAATTTGTTGCCCCATATTTGTTATTGATAATCATAAGTTTAAAAGGTGTATTGTCTAATTTCAAAATGCGGGGGCTTTCCTTAGATTCCTTAACGTAACCCCGGGGTTACAATTTTCTAACTTCGCATCGATGAGTTTCGATCCTTTATATACTTTCGTGTTCATCTAGTGTGTCAGTTAGTGACGATGAAGTTGACGTGGACGGTCGTTTTGTTGTTCGTTAGTTTTACGTCGGGCGAAGAGGACAATAAAGAGAAACGTTCGCCGGACGGTCACGGGTTCGGATTCGGTCATAATTACGGTTTCGGAGGTGGCTATGGAGCGGGGTTCGGGTACGGTTTTCACCAGCAAGTGCCCGTTCCTTACCCGGTGCCTTTAGAAAGGAAAGTCCCTTTTCCAGTTCAAGTCCCAGTGCCGAGACCTGTTCCAGTTCATATACCTCAACCATACCCTGTTCCTGTCGAAAAACCTGTCCCTTATCCAGTCCGTGTACCTGTCCCGCAGCCTTACCCGGTAGCGAGGCCGGTACCTGTTCCTGTCCGAGTTCCAGTCGATAGGCCTGTACCTGTCCACGTACCTAGACCTGTTCCAGTTTATATCGAACGGCCTGTTCCTTATCCCGTTCCAAAGCATATCCTTATCCAGTTCGAGTTCCCATCGACGTCCCGAGACCTTATCCCGTGCATGTGCCTGTTGATCGTCCCGTACCTGTTCCAGTCGAAAAGCCTGTCCCAGTACCCATTCGAGTTCCAGTAGATAGACCTTATCCAGTCCAAGTGCCGAATCCGTACCCAGTGCATATAGAACGACCTGTACCGGTGCCGTTGATCGTCCTATCCAGTCGCTGTCAAAGAAGCTGTACCTGTTCCCGTCGAGCGGCCTTACCCAGTTCCAGTCAAGGAGGCAGTTCCGGTCCCCGTCGAATCCGAAGCCCGCACATGAAGAAAACGTCGACAATCTCGGCCCGTTGGGGCATTTGGGGAGTTTCACGCAGTACGGAGGCCATCTAGGGTGCACAATTGAACGGAGGACATCACGGAAATTATGGCTACGGAAACTTCAATAATGGAGCGTTCAACGGCGGAGGTTTCAACGGAGGAAACTTCAACAGTGAAATTTTCAACGGAGGGCATTTCAACGGCGGAAACCTCAACGGAGGCATTTCAACGGTGGAAACCTCAACGAACATTTTGGCGGAGGTGAATTTGGGTCTGACTTCAAACATTTTAAACACTGATTCTCGTTATTTTTAATTTATTTAATTTTTATAAATAAAACTTTATTTATTCTTACGATCCGACATTTCTAACCTAAAAGCCCTAACCCCAAATAGATCTAAAAGTTGACATTTGTTAGTCCTGTACGTTAATGAAGGTACAAATTCTGTTATATCGCAATTTGGAAGGACTAAGACCGCATTTTGGACGTACTGTGGACCGGACCGCAATTCGGATACCATTAGACCGCTATTTGGACATACTAAAACCGCATTTTGGTCGTTCTGAGGCGCAATTTTGGATAGAACCGCAATTCGGATTCCCTGAGACATAGTAAGACCGCATTTTGGACGTGGACTACCGCAATTTGGATACCCTAAGACCGTAATTTGGACATACTAAGACCTCATTTTGGACGTACTGAGCCGCAGTTTTGGACAGGACCGCAATTCGGATTCCCTGAGACCGCAATTTGGACATAGTAAGACCGCATTTTGGACGTACCGAGCCGCATTTTGGACATACCGCAATTCGGATACCCTAAGACCGCAATTGGACATAAGACCGCATTTTGGTACTGAGCCTACACCGCAATTTGGACATAGTAAGACCGCATTTTGGACGTACTGAGCCGCCGTTTTGGACAGGACCGCAATTCGGATTCCCTGAGACCGCAATTGGACATAGTAAGACCGCATTTTGGACGTACAAGCCGCAATTTTGGACAAAACCGCAATTCAGATTCCCTGAAAACGCAATTTGGACATAGTAAGACCGCATTTTGGACCTACCGAGGCCGCAATTTTGGACATGACCGCAATTCGGATTCCCTAAGACCGCAATTGGGACATACTAAGACCGCATTTTGGACGTACTGAAGCCGCAATTTTGGACAATACCCACCTTTCGGGCCTTCATAACAAAGTGGCTTTCGATTCCCATGCAGTGCTGAAGAATTTGAAAAAAATTCACAAAACCTTTTTGCAAAAGTCAAAACGTTGGGGGGGGGGGGGGGATTCACAGCTTCTATACTAATTTAGACCCAAGGAAAACTTTAATTCAGAACACAAAATTGCACATTTTAGCTTCAAAAATTAACCGCTGTTTGGAGCATGCGCAGAAGGATGTGTACGACCAATTTGACGTCAGGTGACTTAAGATTTGACGGACAAACGGTTTGAACGACGTCTAATTTGACGTCCACATCCTTCTGCGCATAACTGGAACTAGAATGGTTTGCCCATGGATGACACATCGGAAATCACTTAGAAAATTAGAGACACACCGACATTTTTACCGTATAATTAGCTATAATTTTAAAAACTGCAATATGATCATAATATTGCAATTTTGAAAAAGAGTGAAAGCAGAAAACGAGGATGGAACTTTCGTTTAATCGAGTTGTCTTACCTTTTACAATTACGGTTACATTTCAACGCAGGATTTAATGGTTGTCTTCAACTCCATTTTTTTTCTAGATCATATAATTTCCTGAACGCATCTCTCATTACATAAAAATCGCCAGTAAACAAAAAAGTCGCAATCGTTTTTCAAGGACGTTTGTCCATTTATTGACCTTTCGGTAGCGATTCTTTATTTAAAAGACCCTTTCACAAACATCCAGTTTTGAAAGGGGGAAAAAAAAGTTGAACCCGACCGGCTTTACTTGACGACTAAAAACGGAGTAAAACATCGAATTTCGACACGCGAACCGCTGGTTTTATGTTGAAAACTCGAGATATTACAAAAGAGTAACGGACGCTTGGGATGATAAGAATGCTCGTTGCGGACTTCTTGTTTGTTTTTTTCCTTCTTTAATTAATTTCTCATGATTAGCAATCAATGTCCTCTTCTAATGAACGTCCATTTTGCTCAACAGAATCTATCAAAGAATCAAAAAAACCCGTGCCTCTCTGCTCCGATTTCATCAATTTTTGTCACATATCCAAAAACTATAAGTTTGGCTCACAAACTATGTTATACTAAATTATTTCCAACGGAGCTTAAAATTGAAACTTCTGAGAGCATGCGCAGAAGGATGTGCACATCAATTTTGACGTCAGATGACTTCAGATTTGACGGACTGATTTGAACGATGTCGAATTCGACGTCCAAGTCCTTCTGCGCGTGCTCCAGGAGTTCTGCGGTTGGAACAACTATTGTACGGTTTGTTTAAATTGTTACTAATTATTTTTTTCGGATGCACCAATTTCGTGAAATTTTCGTTCTCACCATTTTCGGAAACTTGAAGTGCGTCTAGAGAAAAAATGAATAGAATAAAAATTAAAGAGAATTAAATTTCCAACAGATTTTATTTAGCATTTTTTCAATATCTGTAACGGTTTACGATTTATAAGCCTTTAAAAATTAACCTTCTTACTGTTTATACTTCAATAACCTTCTTACACGGAGAAGATCAACTTTTCATGGACTTTAACCGCCTAAAATATTTTAAATTTGAAAAAATGAACTACTAGGTGTACAAAATCATCAAATCTCAAAAACCATTGATCTGAGCGAAATAATTACTAAGTGCTTAATTAATATTCATACGATTTCCTATAAAAATTACTTGTACATATTTTAGAACAAATATTTTAGGAGATAGGTCTAATTGTACTTTTAAAAAAATCCTCGGGTTTTTTTTTGTCATTTTGTGATCGATACTCAATACCGGATGTGGGTGGAGGTAGCAAATTTACTTTTTTTCTCAAATAATTAAAATAGATGTTCTAATTTCATAAGATATGTAATTGGAGCGCCGCTCTAATGAAAGTGTTCAACATGCATGAAAACGACCCGGTCAAGACTAAATTGGGCATTAAAGAGGTCCTTTGTTGCATCAAAAATTTATTGAAGCCTAAAGACGGCGGATTAAAAAAAAAAGACGAGTTTATTAAACGAAGATTCCGTTGAGCCTTCACCGTTGTTCATAAGTGGGCCATTACGGAATCCTTGCGCAATTAAAAGGTATAAGTAGAAGGATATATAAAGCAGCGGAGAAGGAAGAGGGGAGTCCAGTTGTTAGTGAGAATATCGACAATGAGGTTGTTGTTTATGTGTGATTTTGTCTTTAGGGGCTTCTGAGAGGGTTGAAAGGAGCATCGGACATCATGAGCACTACGATCACGTCAAAGCGATCACAATAACGAAGAAGTTCCTGTACGTATGAGGTCATATCGGAGAAGAAGGTCCCTTATCAGTCCACGTGCCTAGATAGGCCTGTACCGCATTACGTGCCACAACCGTATCCAGTCACCGTGGAAAAGAAGGTTCCCTATGAAGTCAAAGTCCCAGTACCGCAGCCATATCCAGTCGAAGATCGTCCATGTACCTGTTAAAGTCCACGGGATCGTCCAGTTCCTTATCACGTGGAGAAGCCAGTACCGTACTATGTAGAAAAGAAAGTCCCTGTACCTGTCATCAAGCATATCCCTGTGCCTGTTAAGGTACCCTATGACGTTCCCAGGCCGTATGAAGTTCACGTCCCTGTCGAAAAGAAGGTCCCTTATTACGTGGAGAAGCCGTATCCAGTTGAAGTCAAAGTTCCCGTCGATAGACCCTATCCCGTCATCGACCCGAAACCTTATCCTGTCACCGTCGAAAAGCCATACCCGGTCACAGTCGAGAAGAAAGTCCCCGTCGAAGTCAAAGTACCCGAATACGTGAAAGTACCCGTTCCGTATATGTGGAGAAGAAAGTCGAGATTCCAGCATCGTAAAGCATCACCACGAGAAGCCTCTGGTTATTAAAGACTGGCCTAAAGAAGAATGGCCTCAAGAATGGAGCGGCGGTGAAATCAAAGGAGACCTTTGGCGCTGATTTTACCCTCCCTGGTGTTTTAACTTGTAAATAAAATGTAAATTTGGTTTTTTTGTAACATTAAAATTTTTTTAAATTAATTACTTTTATATTTTCATCTTATTTTTCTCTTCAATCAAAGATCAATGTGATACTCCGTGTAAAAGGTTATTGAGTATAACCATTAAGAAGGTTAATTTTTTAAGGCTTGTAAATCGTAAACCGTTACAGATATTGAAAAAATGCACTAAATAATCTGTTGGAAATTTAATTCTCTTTAATTTTTTCTAGTCATTTTTTCTCTAGGACGCACTGTTTTCAAGATAAATTTATTTAAAAAAAATTTTTTCCGAAAATGGTGCATCCTAGAAAAAAAAAAATAATAACAAAAAGTATAGAGATTAAATTTCTATTTAATAGTTGGAACAAAAGGACAATCTGACTTCGCTCAAATCGTTTTTTCGTCAAATCTGGCGTGCAAATCCTTCTGCGCATGCTCTAGTAGTTCCAAACCAGTTTGGAACCAAACTGCGGTTGGCACAAAGCTATTGTCAACCACCAACAAAGTTGAGATCGGTAAGATCAAGGCCGGGACGGCCGGCCGGAACCACAGACAAATCGGTATAATCCAAATTCAAATTGACCCTCCGGGTCAGGAAGACCCTTCCCAAAAAAAAACCGACGTGGAGGGTATCACAGTAACTTCTTCCAGGAAGATTATGTACAGGTCAAAGACACTTCAGTCACACTAGTCCATAAGGATTTTACCATGTGTGGTAACCATACCTTAAGGTTTTTTAGGTGAAATGGTAGCACACAAACTCAATTCAGAGAAGTTATTTCGAATCTACCCATTGACGGGTAATTTTTCTAAGATGCGAAGCAACTTCCGAGTGCTTAAGACAAATGATTCAGATGATTTCCAAGAATCAAGTGATGCCTACCTCTCACACGCTACACTATCTATCTTGTGAATTCTTGTGATATCACATTCATACTTATTTTTTTATTAATTTTTTTTTACGAGGGTTTTCAACTGCTCGGTTATATCACCCTCGCGTCAGTGGTGTTTTCCGTCGGAAAAATCGGGGGCACACATCTCATCCAAAGTTTCTCGTCCTAAATTATTCTAGTCCTAATGCATTCTCGTCCTAAAAATAATAGAAAAAGCAAAAATATAAACTGTATTCTCGTCCGAAAGCTCGTCCTATCGGGCTACGCCCTTTTTAGGACGAAAGACAGTAGGACGAAAGACATTCGGACAAGTGGATTTCAATTTTTATATTTTTAAAGTATTATACTTTAATAAAATAGAAATCATCTCGTCCGAAAGTATTCTCGTCCTACTGTCTTCTCGTCCTAAAACTAACGTACAATAATTGCTGCGTCGGAGCAATGCGGCAGCGTTCCACCCCAGCAAGTCACGGTCGGTTTGTTTGATTATTTTTGCGAGGATCAGCTCGTTTTGTGACACAAGAGGGTAATTTTTTTCCTCTCGCGAGGATTTGCTCCTGGTGTGGCCCTGGGATGGATGATGAGCTCGGTAGGCGCAAAAAGGAGTTTAAAACTTGCTGGGGTGGAACGCTGCCGCATTTCTCCGACGCAGCAATTATTGTACGTTAGTTTTAGGACGAGAAGACAGTAGGACGAGATACTTTCGGAGAGACATTTCATTATTAAGTTTTTAATTTGTATAAATTGAAATATTAAAGTTGTCCTACTGTTTAAAAAGGGCGTAGCACGTAGGACGAGATACTTTGGACGAAT
>JACGAQ010001618.1:0-55611 GCA_014119065.1 Orius insidiosus
TTGGTTTTATGTGGGAAAAATTATCATAACAATTAAAAGTATTCAATAAAATGTTTTCTTTTTATTTGAATCATACATAAAAACGTACTGTTATTTAATTTTTAGGTACTAACAAATAAACACACTTTTTTTGTCAGCAATTTTTTTTTTATTTTTCACATCGACAGTTTTTGTTTTTATTATTATTTCTTTTTTTTTAAACTTTTATCTTATCTGATAGCAGTTTGTGAGTAAACATGGTTATCTGGAATTATTGAGACATGGTATTTTTTTCTGACGTAGGATTCACAGAATCCTTATTTTGATAAAAAATAAACAGACGTCTGGGTATATTAGATGGGGCTGTTTGTCATTCTAATCATTCACATTCAGAATCTTTGTGAGATAGGTAACTTATATTTGTTTAAAAGTTTAACCATCAACATATTTATCATTAGTTTGTTCATCAGATAACAGAAATTATTAAAAATTATTTAAATTATTGTTTTAATTTTATATTGAAAATTTCAGAAGAGGTCTTACTCCCCATCGTGTCAAGTCTATATCGATGGCAACTTTTACTCCGGAAGAAATAGAATTTATTTCAATTCGAGGAAATGAGGTGACTTATTTTTTATTTGAACTATTAATCATAATAAATCCTGGATTATCAGTGACTCAAGAAATCTTTTTTATAAATTTTTTTTTTTTCAGTATTGTCGAAAAGTTTGGCTTGGTTTATGTGATGAAGAACGACTTAGTAAAGATGAGCAGCAAATAAAAGATTTTATGATTTCTAAATACGAAAGAAAGAGGTAATGACGGTGTTTTAACGTTAAATTTTATAAAATTTACTTTTTATGTAGATATTATGTGAAAGCTGCTGAAAACGATTTTATTGTTCAAAACAGAAATATGAACAAAAATGAAAATGGCCACGCAAGTATTCAAATACCGAAAATTCCTCCTGTGATGTCTAATTCATCGGTAAAATTTTAATATCTTGGTTTTTCTTTGTGTAAACTATTTTTTATAGACGAACCGAGTTATTCAGAATACCAACTACAGTGTTCAAACGAATTCGAACAATAATTTTTCTCCGGTTGAACCGTCGCATGCGGTTAAAAACGGCGGTAATTTTGACGATCCGTTTAGTTCTTTGAATTTCGTTCCAAATAATTTCAACCAGACGCCTGACCAACAGATGAACTTTGCAAACTTCGACAACAACCCTGTATTCACCCCGCAGGCTCAAAAAGGTAATAAAATGTCAAAAACTTAATTTACGTGAAAACTTCAATACAAAAACTTAATAAACAGGATGGTGGGAGCCTGTTGAAACCAGACTTCAACCCTTGGGAGTCGCACTTAAATTTCGATTTAATCTTTCAAAGTAGTGAGTCAGCATGAAGGTTTTTGATTGATTTCCTTTCGATTTTTAATTTATTTTCCTTCCTTTTTTCCCCTTAAAAGTGGTTAAAATGAGTAATGCTATTTTTTTGGTTTTGTACTTGAGTTATTTTTATTTATCGTGTTAGAAGAGTTTTTGACCAAGCTTCCTGATTGAGAAATTACCTCTTATCCTTTTTGAATACAAATTGGGTTGCTTCTAATAATAATCTAGAAGCTTTTAACTTTTGTATTTTTGTTGTTTCTGATTCTGAAATTTTTATCAATTTTTTAAAAAGACGCTTACTTTTAGGTACACCTGCCAGTACAGTAGAAAAATGTCCACCACCTCCAAGCGAAGATCGTTATGCTGCGTTGAAAGCATTGGACAGTATGATGAAATCTCAAGTAGAAACTCCTCAGCCAACAGACGAGTGGGGTTTGTATCTTGATTTTTAAGATTTTTAATTATTAATTAAATTTTATTATAGGAAAAAATCTTCATTGGCCTAATGGCTCAGCTTTTGATTCTTCCAGCGATGAAATGAATTCGTCTAACATAAGTAACCCATTTTCTACAAGTAAGTAGAATAGATTTTTCCCATTTTGAGTTTTTATTTTTATTTTTCTGTTTTTTCAGGTTTTGAAAATGGATGGAAAACCTCTTCTAATTTTAATGCAAATCCTTTCAAAACAGGTATTTAAATAAGTAGCTTTGTGTTCATTCATTTCACACTATTTGACTACTTCCTTTTTTAAAAAAACTGATTTTGAGCCTTTTTATTCCTCTGAAAAATTATTTGAGAAACCTTCTCCTCTAGGACTTGGGAAATTGTGTCCATAGTCCCTTGTTACCTAGATACACCATTGGATATGAAGGCTTTTTTTTTTATTTTTACTATAAAATCCCTTTTTATTTATTTTTGCAGAGTTCTCTTGGCCTAATAATTCAACAACTCTAACCAATGGTTTTACAAATCAACCCTTTATCTCTTCCAAACCGATGTGGGAAACTCAAACTGCGAACCCATTCACCGTAGTCGATTCTTTCTTTTACTCGTCTGAAACTAACGAAAATAAATTTTTAGGTCGGAACCAACGGACAGACTTCCAATCATTCATACAATCCATTCTTATAAGCAAAAACTTCCATTGGAAATATAGTATAAGGTTTTTTTTTTTCAAATAAGGAAAAAGCTTTCTTGCTCTCTCAAGTTTTCCTTAAGTGTACCACCAAATTTTACTCTCCGTAAGTTAGAAAATGCACACTTAGCTTGCAAATTTTCCCAACCTTTTTTATCCCCCCCCCCCCATGATAGTTTTTAAAGTTATTGAAGTTGGCATTAGTTAAAATTTGAGCATGAGTGGACACACAGCAGCAAATGCCAGTTTTCTGGCACATCGTGGATAGCCTTCAGCGTCCTTCTTTTTAAACAGAAAGATCATTAAATATTAAACAGGAGGAGCTAACAAGTCCACTCATACTTAAATTCATTTTTACATCTTCCCCCTTTGTCCTATGGGTTCTTTTTTTTTGTATGAAGTCTATCATAATCAAAATTCAATGTTTTCCTATTGTAAAATATGTCCAGCTTAAAATAAGCCGTCCAATTTTGTGAAAAATGTTAAATATCAGATCTTGAATCTATTTTAATTAAAATATTGGAGTGTTTTAATTACATTATTTTTGTTATTAATTTAAATATTATTTAGGGCTGTTTTCAAACCAAAATGTCTAAATGATAATTAAATAAATGATTTAGCACCTTGGTGAATACAGTTCTCAGTTACATTACCATAGTTTTTATCTAGTCGGTTTTTTATATTTTGAATACACCGATTTTCTCAGATTTTCTTTTTCAAAAAATAATCTGGGCAGTATATTAGACATTTCAGTGGTGACAACTTAAATTTAAACCGGTGTAAAAAAAATAAAGGAACCTGAGGCGTAAGTTGCTGCCACTTAGTTATTAGAAAGAAATAATCTTAACTGCCAAGATTTATAACTACATTTTCAGTTTTTTCCCAATTAAGTCCTTAGTTAATGTATTGTGAATATTTACATTTTTTTTAGTTTATGCACCATAGGCTTAAGGTAAAAAGTCAATTTGGTAACCAGACTTAGAAGTATTATAGTAATAACTATTTTTATTTTATTTTTTTCTATTAATATCGCATATTGTGCCTTTACCAAAATTATTTTTTATTATTTCGACAAGTTTATGGCATTTAATGCTTTTGGGGGAAACAACGTAGTACCAAAGATGGTAAAAAAAGGAAATCTCCTACTGTGTGTCTTATTAGCTGTATTTTTGTATATGACGAACATATATTTTATTAAATAGCATCGGCCATAAAATCAAGTGGTCAAATAAGAACAAATTTCCGAACAAAACAAAACTTGAAATCTCAAAATCCTTTTGTGCTATTCAATGTTTTTGAAAAATTTTGTGTATTTCTTTCTTTTTAGTTAAATAATTATTTTTTGATATATTTCTGTGATATTACTAAGGTATCTTTAAAAAGATAATAAACTTTTATTTTGCATTATTAGTTACTAAATTATCTTATCACAATTTTTGTTTTATATTTTTCTGATCCTGATTTTATTGACTGACTTCTTTTTTTTAATGTGAAAATTAATAAAAATAAAACTTGCGGATTGATTTTTTGATTATCTTTGACTCCTTTTTTTGGTGTTCATTTTCTAAAGACCCTTTCTCCTTCCGAATTATGGTATGTATGTCTTCGCAATGATTAAATACTATTTTAAAATGTTAAAATATTTAAAAAGAAGTGTTAAAATGGAGAGAAAACTATGTTTTGTACTCTTTTTTAGTTGGCGGTGGCCTAGATGGTTTTGAAAGAAGTTTTGGTCTCATTTTTTACTAAAAACTAAGTAACTAAACTAAATTTTTAATAGATTATTTACTTCTTTAGTGCTATCCGCAGCCCGGAGGACCTTAAGATTGGCCATTCCAACTGAAAAGATGCTGACAAAGTTTAAAAAATGGTTAGGGTTTAGGTAATTTTTAGAATCTACCATTGCCATGAGTGCAGTAGTCGCAGAATCAAAAAGATTTTGTATACGTTTTTCGTTTCACATCCCCTGGACCCCACGATAACTTGAGTAATTTTTACTTGACGACCATGAAATTTTATGTTTAGAGCTTTTAAACCAATAGAATTTATGAGTTCGTTAACGGTTTGAATCAGACCAGCGGTTATGGTACTTTACTTAGGGCCTAAACTGCAATCTCCCAAACCGTTCATCCTATCGCTTTCCAAACTTAATAGTGATGTTATGAGATGGCTAAGAAAGATTTAAACTTGGATCAGCTGGATGCAATGAATTTGAATCAAATTGAAAACGAATATTTTTGAATTTTTACAGGAAACATGATTTTTTTAATTTTTAACAGATGATTAATTTTTTTTCGATTTTATGAACTTCCAGGTTCTTGAAGAAATCTGCCGCGGGACGACTTTTTTTTTTCTTGTCGTTCAGTCCTGAAAGTTAGCAAAAATTTATTTTTTCGACCTGAATCTTGTTCAAGCTTTAGGCTTAGGGCCCTAAAAACGAAATTTTTAAATTGTTGAATTCGGGTGTACTCATTAAATCTTAGCTATCAAAAAAAATTTTTATTGACGGACTAACTGATTGGGGGAGCTCAATATTTTATATACATTTTTATAAAAATTGATGGCTTGATTTCAATGAAAATAGGAATTTATTGAATATGATGGGAAAGTAAAGATTTTTTTATGTAGGAGAAAGCTCGCGTCGGGAATAATGGAAGTTTTAAGAAGTCCTTGATTTGAAATTCAAACGGTCGACGTTTTCCCTCGTAAAGTGGCTTGGCGTGAACGGAGCGTAGCCATTGGCTTTTCCCCCCGCTTGTTTTTTAATCCCGAGTTCTAACCGCGTAGGGGATTGGCCATTTTTCCACGTCAACCACCTCCGCCATTGGCTCGCCGCCTTCTCCTCGCCAATCGTTTTCGACCTCTCAAAAGCCCGAGTCTCCAGTCTTATACACGATACCGTACGTAAGGATGTGGGAAGAAGGATTTTGATAATTTTGCAACTCGAAGCCTCCTCGTCTCAAATAGAAAATGAGTGAGTACATTTTAAATAATTTCTTTTACAATTCGCGTTTTCTTTCCGTCCCCGAATCCGTTCGCCCCGAAACCCACGCGACAGACTTCGACTCCGGCAAGTATTGAGCGATCGGTTCACCCAAGCCGAAAGAGGACATTTCGAATGGCGTTCGCAAAGTTCATTGTTCTCTCGGCCGTAGCGTAATTATTCTTAATGATCACTTTTATATTAATATCATATTTAAACTTCTTCATTTTTACTTATTTTTTAATCCCCAAAACATAAACAAATACCCTTTTTTACTTTTAATCCATTTTTTTATCCCCTTTAATTTCATTTAATTTTTTTTACTTCATCATTTGGATCGTAATTAACCCTGGTCAATAATGCTGATTGTAGCACTCGGACCAACCTTTCCATCATCTCTCAGCATTTTTTTAAAACTAGTTATTCATAATAAACAACATACAATAGATAAATAAAAGTGAAAACATTTTTTTAAAAAATATTCTGTTCCTAATTTATTTTGTTTTTATTTAATTTATTTTTTTAAACATAATTTAAAGAAAAAATTAATTTATTAATTTAAAAAAAGTTGATTTCACCAAAACCGAAAATACTACTAACCTACAAGACGTAAACACTTCCATTTACCGGACCTACTTTTAAGAAGACGTTCTCTATCCGGTATTATTTATTTATTTGTTTTCAATTTTATTTGTTTTTAAACATTATTTGTAAATAACTGAAATGTGTCGGGATTCTGGATCTTGAAAGTTTCCGATGAAGTCCGCAAATCAAAGGGCCCATTAGAAAACATGGCAAACCAATTAGAATGTCACCTTTTCTTCTCTCGGAGATCGCTTGAAATAAAATAAAAAGAAAAAAAAAACTTTTATTTTTGTCAATTATTGTATTTTATGATAATTCGTAGTTTTTATTTTATTTAATATTGTATTCTAGAGATTTAAAAAATGTAATTAGTTTGTAATTAAAAGGAGGAAAAAAGGGGAGTTTTCGGTGGGTTGAAAAGCGGGAAAGGTTGTACCGCTTCTGTATTCAAATTACGTTCAAAAGCGTATAGCTTTTCCCCTTTCAAACCCATCTTCAATCGTTCCTGAAGTTTCAACGGCATCGGCGACAAAATTAAATCAACGTTCTTCGTCTTTTGTTTTAAAATACAATTGTTCAAATTTTATTAATTTTTTAATTAATTGTTAATAGTAATGATGTTATATAAAAATTAAAAACTAAAGAAATAAGACATCCTTTTTTAAAATGAGCACCCAGTAAAGCTTATTCAGAGTTGCACCCAAAAAGTTCTGTCTTAAAAGAAATATTCTTAAAACATGAATTACGAAAATTAAGCCGCTTCAATTTTGGTAATATATTATAGGAAACTTAAATTCTAATTTTTAAAATTAAATAAAATTGTAATAAGTTAAATAAAAGATAAAATAAGAATTTAATAAAATAATCTGACGTTTTTATTGGCCAAAAACGCATAGTCTGGTGAAACTTCTGAATACTCAAATTTTTTATTTGGTTTAATCCAGGGCACCCAAATTCATAAGAAAGGAGCTTAATCAGTGTCATTTCTAATCATAAGATTGGTCATTTAGTAGCTTAGAGAATTGTAAGGGATTTTACTTTAGAATCTTTAAGTTGCTTTTTAGCTTGATTTTAAGCTTATTCCTCCAAAAGGTGCCATTTTAGCCTGATTTCAAGCATTTTTTCAAGAATGTAGTCTTTGAAATTTCATTTTCCCTTATTTTCATGAAGTGCAAGTGATAAATTTTCTCAAATGCAAAATTTGAAATTTTACAAATATGGTGCTTACTTTTGATGATGGGTGAGAGTTATAAAAATATTGTTACAATTTGCGCTTTTAAAAGTGTGAATAAAAAAAAATTTAAAAAT
The DNA here is from genome assembly GCA_014119065.1 of Orius insidiosus. Lineage (NCBI taxonomy): Eukaryota > Metazoa > Arthropoda > Insecta > Hemiptera > Anthocoridae > Orius > Orius insidiosus. The sequence goes on from JACGAQ010001618.1 coordinate 7,388, forward strand.
AGGAAAAAAAAAAGTTGACAACTCAAGGACTTTTGATTACTGCCATTCTGAATATTTCTTTACTTTCTACCACCTTGGAGAAGTGCATTATATCAATCTAATCTATTTTATTCAAATAGTTTAATTTTTTCTGTTAAAATTTCTTTAAAAATCCATTTTATCTTAAAAATTTTGTTTTTTGTAAAAAAAAATTCCTTATTAAAAAGGTGATTGTCCTATGTTGTTGATAGTCTGCAATCTCTTTGATCTGAGTTGACGAATAGTTGGATAAAAAATAAAGTGTAATAGACAGTTGTTCTAAAACCATTAATGAACTTATTAAAAAATTTTAAATTCTAACTAAAAATAATGTTTAGTATGTAGGTAGAACAATGTTAACTTTTGGGCTCTATCCAACGTTTTTGGTGTTGGTGTGAAGCATCTTTGTCCTCCCATTTTTGTTAAATGATAGGCTTTTGAATGATTGTTTTCTTACTTAGAAGTTTGTGTTGTCTTTTATTAATGATGGCTTTGTTTTGTTGCAGCTACGAAGAGTTAATTAAAGACGAATTGCAATGTGGGAGACTGGGTTGAGACGTTCTCAGCTCAGTAGGGAACCACCACTTATAGTGTAACTGGATTATGGATTCCTACGATATTTTTGGAGAAGATGTGGGTGGGGGAATGCTCGACGGTCTTCCCGATTTGGGTTCCGACAATTTTGAACCCACCCCGCAGGCGAGAGAACCCCCCTCGAATCCTGGACAATATTCTTATCCACATCAAATGGGGGAGATGCATCAGGAATCGCCTTTGCAAAAATTAGCCTCGTTCGGAGGCGAGTACGCTGCGAACCACTTGGACTCTTCCGGGAGCCAGGTTTACCACGGGAATCACGCCGGATACCATGGGGACGCCCCACGACCCATGCATCCGGGTAACCCGAACGCACCATACAATAGAGGAATGATGCCCCAACATGATATGCGGCGACCAGGATCGCAATATCCTGGTTACAACATGCCTCCCGATAACATGTATTCGATGGATCAAGGGCAAGGTATGCCTGACTGGAACAGCAGTCATTATCCTTCAAGACATTACAACATGCAACCGAATCAATACAGACAAGCCATGGCAGGATATCCCCACCAACAAGACCCAGCCGGCAGCCAAAAAATGGGTCAAAACTATGGTGCTAACCAACAAGGGTTAATGAATCCTATGATGCATCAGGGAATGCAGAATAATTCTTACCAAAGAAATCAACAGCAACATCAACAGCAGCAACAACAGCAGCAGCACAACAACAGCAGCAACAGCAACAACAACAGCAACAGCACTACCCTCAGGGTATGGTTTATCCTGGTGGACAGGGCAATTACGGTTATGGTAGTCCTATGCACCAACAACAAGCTCCACCTCGAATGCCTCCTCACATGCAGTATCCATCGCAATCACAACAAATGATGCCTGAAATGAACCAGGGTAGTCAAGGGTATAACATGCAGGGTCATTCAGCGGGTATGGGTGGACCTCATCAAGGTTTCCAGCAGGGTATGACTAGGCCGATTGGAGTGGAAGTGACTAATCCCCAGTACCCCAAGGGACATCCTCAAGGGAGCAGTCCACAGTATAGACCTCCATTTCCTCAGTTATCACCTCAGATGTCTCCAAGGCAGCAGATGTCTCCCAGGCCACAAATGTCTCCAAGGCCTGTTATGTCTCCTGCAAAGCCAGCGACACTTTCACCTCACCCTCATTCTCAGCAGCCTACTGTGTCTCCAAGACCAGCAACATCTCATACTCCTAAGGGGAGCAATGCTCCATCTCCGGCTTCATATCCTCAACAGAGCACTCTTCAGCAGCTCGAGCAATTGGTCATGCCCCAATCAAGCGGGAGCTCAGGCAATTCTGAGTATCCGTTTAGAGGGACACAGCCTACTCCACCTCAGTGGCCACCTTCAAGGCAGACACCTATAAATGGTGGAGTACCGTCCATGCCTGACCAACTCTCATCATACCCTTCAAATGTCCAACCAGGACAGTCCGACGATCGAACATTAGATCCTTCAAAAAGCCATAGTATTGCCAATAAGCCCCCTATGCAATCTGAAATGAGAATACCTACTCCTCAATCTGAACCTCAGATTCCTCCAAGCACAAATGGTTCCTTAGATTTTCCATCATCAGCTAAGGATAAATTTTCTAATTCATCTCATAAAACGATGGAATTGAGTGGTACTTCTCCTGCACATGACTCAAGTCAATCATCTAAAAAGCCAATGGATAGCAGTCAGACTAATATGGGTTACACCGGAGATTCATTAGGATTTCAAAACGGAAGTAAACCTGAAGATATTCAACCAAATCACAACGAACCTGAAGTGCCACCAGTACAACGTTCTCCAGCACATCAGTCCCCTTCAGCAGCTCAAAGTTTATCCCAATCAACGTCCCTCAAATTTCAAACATGCAACATTCTTCAATGAGTCCACAAGTGCAGCCTCAGACAGTCGCTCGATCGCCGCAAGCTCAACAGCCATCTCAGCCGCCCTCGAGTATGCACCCTCAAATGCCGAATCTTCAATCACAGCAGAACATGCTTCCTCCGAATCAAATGGGAAGCAACATCCATCCTCCTCAACTTGCACCTCAGCACATGATGGGACAACAAATGATGCCTCATCATTCAGGGATGTATCCTGACAACACTAACAGGCCTCATTACCAATCTCCAATCAGCCATCAACAAGAAATGGCTGCTTTGCAGCAACAGCTTCAAGAAATTTATTGCATGCCTCCTGCACCTGATAATCCAATGAGGGTATGCTTTATTTTTTTTAAATTTTGTGCTTATTTTATGACTATCTTTTTTTAGATTTCTCATCTGCAAGAGAGAATTAACATGCTGCAACATCATGAAGCAAATGATCAATGCATGGGTGGAAACAGCTGCTTGTTGCAAAGTCCATTGTGGCATGCCGGCCCCATGATTCTGTCTCACAGGTAAGACTTATTCGCTATTAATACTAAATAATGGAAACAAAATACAATCTCTGTAGACGTTGATGATTTTGTAACTCCATTCCCTAGCTCTCTGTTGCAATCTCTTTGCTCGGAAAAGTGATTTTAAACTTTTTTTTCTAGATGAGCAACAATCCACCTCCTCCCACTAGTGGCAGAGGACGGGGACGGGGACGAGGTGCTGGTTCTGGTACGAGGGGTAGAAAGCCAAGAAAATCAAAAGTTGATATGGATGCTCCACCACCTAATTTTGGACCACCACCTGGAGAAATGATGGGTATTCCACCACCAAATCTACTCCCTCCATTGGGTCCTCCTCAGTTGCAACCATCAATGCCTCACCCATCGATGATGCAACCTCCTTATCAGCCTCCAGCTCCTTTACCCCCTCAACTTCAGCAAATGCCTGTACAACCCTCACCGCAGTTACAACAGCACTTCTCTCCACCTCAGCAACCACCTCAACCGCCTCCTCAGCCTTCTCAGCCTGAACGAGTGGAAGAACAATCGCCCCCGGCTCCGGAACCTCCAAGTCCTGAACCGGAAGAGGCCAAATCACCTGAAAAATCTCCTTCCCCGACTCCGCAATCTCGCTCTCCTTCTCCGTTCGAGCCTCCATCTGAAGAGGCGAAAGAGCCGGAAATGTCACCGGTTGAAGAGCCGCCGCAGCTTCCTCCACAGCTGCCTGTCGAGGGAGCCTCAGCGAGTAGCACACCTTCTGAACAAGACCCACCAGAACAACCACCCATGCTCACCGCTGAAACTCCTGTCAGTGATCCTGAAGTTCCTCCCCTCTCGAAGCAGCGAGGAACCCGCTGAAGAATCCATTCCCAATAGTAACCCCCCTCCCGCGTCTGAGGAAAGCAGTGTTTTTAATTTTACAGAAGATGAGGAACCACCACCTCCTCTTCATTCCGAAACCGAGAAGAAGAAGACAAGAAAGCCTCGTGGGCCTAATAAAAAACACAAAGAGCCGAAGCCTCCTAAACCCCCAAAGACGCCCAAAATCAGAAAAGAGAGGAAAAAACGTGAAACTAAAGTCGTTTCTGAATCCCCTGAAAGAGAGCCTACTAAATCAAGAAGGGGAAGGTAATTTTGACATTTCTAGCATTTTCCCACCACTAACTTATAAATTTTAGGAAAAAGAAACGCAGTGAGAGCCTAGAAGAAGAAAATAGAACCATCGAAGACGACATAAACGTCACTGCAGAAACAGACGATTTGGAAACTACTGAAAGAGAGGAGCAGTCGGAAACCCTTCCTGAAGACTCATCAGTGGTTGAAACCGAGCCTGAGGAAACTCCTGTCAAATCAAAACGAGGGAGGAAAGAAAAGAAACCTAAAAAACCAAAAGTCGGGTAAGTTAATCTATTAACATAGACTAAAGCAATCTATTTTCATTTTGTGATCTTGCAGAAAGAGAAGGAAAAAGGGCCAGGTTCAAGAACAAGAAGGTGATGAAAATGCCGAAGCTCCCGATGAAGATGATAGCAATGTAAGTGTAAATGTTCTTGAATACACAATCATTTTGAATTTTTGCAGAAGAGAAGATCTGCGAGGAACACCCAGAGGAAAAAATACGTCGATGACATCATGCTTTCAATATCGGATGAAGAGAGTGGAAAATCGGGTTCACCTAAGATGGACACTGTCAAGAACTCACCGGATGGCGCCGTCGTAGATCCTCTGAAACACAATTTTGTATATATCGTAAGATAGAGAAGCAGTAGTGCCAACAGCTGGTCCTGATTGCGGTAAATCACTTAAAATTTTTCTGTTACAGAATCCGACTGATGAAGACTCCATGGTCGTCCAGTACATCCTAGCCTCTAGAAAGGTCATGAAGGAAATCAAAGAAGAAGATGAAAAGCCAAAAGAAGAGGAAGAGAAGCCTGAAACAACGGAAAATCCACCGTCCGAAACGCCTGTCAAAACTGAAGAATCTCAAAGCGAAAAAGGCAAAAAGGAAATGGCTGAAGTTGAAGAATATTATGTTAAATACAGAAACTTTTCGTATTTGCACTGTGAATGGAGAACAGAAGAGGATCTTTTCAAGGGGGACAAAAGAATCTCAGCCAAACTTAAAAGATTCAAACAAAAACAAGCCACACAAACTAATATATTTGAAAATGTAATTAACTTAATCTTCCTGAAAGCAAAATTATTATTTTTTTTTTACAGCTTGAAGAAGATCCTTTTAATCCTGATTACATCGAAGTAGACCGAGTTTTGGATGTCGCAGAGCACACTGATCCAAACACCAATGAAACTGTTAAACATTACCTAGTCAAATGGAGATCTCTTCAATATGAAGACAGCACCTGGGAGTTACAGGACGATGTTGACCCAGCGAAAATCAAACAGTTTGAAAGGTTCAGCAAACTCCCTCCTAGAGACCAATGGAAAGTAAGTAGAATACAAGCCATCTAATAATACTAACCATTGATTATAGCCTAAAAAGAAACCGAGTGCTAAAGACTGGGATAAACTGGAAGTCTCTCCTGTTTATAAAAACGAAAATACACTTCGGGCTTATCAACTTGAAGGATTAAATTGGTTGCTGTTTTCATGGTACAATGGGTAAGTTCAAATTTTTTCGTTTTATTTGTTTTTAATCTGTTTTATTTTAGACAAAACTGTATTTTGGCTGACGAAATGGGTTTGGGTAAAACGATCCAATCGTTGACTTTCATCCACGCTGTCCACGAATATGGAATAAGAAGCCCGTTTTTGGTTATTGCTCCATTATCGACTATTCCTAACTGGCAACGAGAATTTGAAGCTTGGACTGATCTTAATGTGATAGTTTACCATGGATCGTAAGTTTTTCTATTCATAATGATTTTAATTTTTGTTGTAATGATGATATTTAAAGCGTGAAACTCAGAATAATTTTGCTGACTCTCAGTGTAGCTCTGAACATATTAAATCTATTGTTTAAAAAAAAATTCTTAAATTAGTCTAAGCTTGAGTTTATTTTATTTTTAGTGCTGCAAGCAGAAATATGCTCCAAGAGTACGAGATGTTTTACAGAAACGATAAAGGGAATATAATGAAAGATCTGCCGAAATTTAATGTTTTGATAACGACGTTTGAAATCATCATAACGACTTTCAAGATTTGAAAGACTTTACATGGAGAATCTGTGTAATTGATGAAGCTCATAGACTGAAGAACAGAAACTGTAAATTGCTGGAGGGTCTTCGATCGCTCACGTTGGAGCACAGAGTCCTTCTTTCAGGGACTCCTCTTCAGAATAACGTCAACGAGCTGTTCTCGCTCTTGAACTTCCTTGAACCTCAGCAGTTTTCATCGTGCGAAGCCTTCCTCAACGAGTTTGGAGCATTGAAGAGCGAAACTGAAGTTCAAAACTTCAAATAATCCTCAAACCGATGATGTTGCGAAGACTGAAGGAAGATGTTGAGAAGACATTAGCTCCAAAAGAAGAAACTGTTGTTGAGGTATGTACTTTCAAGATAATCTTTATTATTAATTAAAAATGATGATTTGTCATGCTAATACCGAGAATGCTTTAGGCATTCGCTGAGTTAAACTCTTACTTCTCACTATATCTCTCTGATTTGTTAAAATAAATTTTGTAGATTTTTGGTTGTAAGTTTTTCATTACTGACTTATTTGTTTTTGTAGGTTGAATTGACAACATTCAGAAAAAGTATTACAGAGGTATTTTAGAAAGAAATTTCTCATTTCTTTCTAAAGGTACTACCTCTGCAAATGTGCCAAATCTAATGAACACCATGATGGAGCTTAGGAAATGCTGTATCCATCCATATTTGCTGAATGGTACTGTTTTACAAAAATTGAGAGCAAAATTAATTTTGGCTATTTTTTTAGGTGCTGAAGATCAAATACAACATGATTATAGAATACAGCATGGAGATGATGCTGATTCTTATTACAAAGCCCTTATCAGTTCTTCTGGTAAAATGGTCCTCATTGACAAACTTCTCCCGAAACTTAAGAGTAGTGGGCATCGAGTTCTTATTTTCTCTCAAATGGTCAGATGTCTAGACATATTAGAAGATTATCTTATGTTTAGAAAATACCCCTTTGAAAGGATTGATGGACGGATTAGAGGGAATATGAGACAAGCTGCCATTGATAGGTTCTGCAAGCCAGATTCGGATAGATTCGTTTTCTTACTTTGTACGAAAGCTGGTGGGCTTGGTATCAATTTGACAGCTGCTGATACTGTGATAATTTATGATTCGGATTGGAATCCTCAAAACGACCTTCAAGCCCAAGCCAGATGTCATCGAATTGGCCAGCAGAAGATGGTGAAAGTTTACCGCCTTCTTTGTCGAAACACTACGAAAGAGAGATGTTTGACAAAGCATCTTTGAAACTTGGTTTAGACAAAGCCGTTCTGCAAAGTATGAATACGTCTCAGGGTGGAAAAGATATTGGAGGAAACAACAAACAGCTTTCCAAGAAAGAAATTGAAGATTTACTCAAAAAAGGTGCCTACGGAGCCATTATGGATGAGGATAACGCCGCAGATAAATTCTGCGAAGAGGACATCGATCAGATCCTCGAAAGAAGAACTCAAGTCATCACATTAGAAAGCGAAAAAGGTTCCACGTTTTCAAAAGCGAGTTTTGCTTCCTCTGGTATCCGATCCGATATTGACATCGACGATCCTGATTTTTGGAAGAAATGGGCTAAAAGAGCGGAAATCGATACGTCAGAACGAGATGAACAGGTTTGAATAATTTTTAAGCTTATAATCTTGATTTTAAATTATCTTTTTAGAGTGAACTTCTCATGCATGAACCCAGAAGAAGGACTCAGATTAAGCGATATGGACATGATGAAGCTGTTATGGATATCTCAGATTTAGAAAGTTCTTCTGGAGACAATTCTGAAGTCGATGGTGAAGGTCTAGGCATTGGGAGAAGTCGCTGTAAGCCTATTTTGCTAATTTTTTTACTAATTTTAAAAAATGTATTTTTTAGCTCGACGGTTCAAGAGTAAACTCCATAAAAAGAAATTCAGATTTGAAGATTACACTTCTAAAGATGGAGAGATTACGTATGGAACGTGGGCGAGATCTGAATGCTTTAAGGTCGAAAGGGGTCTTCTGACTTTTGGATGGGGTCGTTGGCAGGAGATTTTAGGCCACAACCAGTTCAGAGAAGGCTGGAAAGAAGCAGACATTGAAGATTGCGCTCGTGTCATCGTTCTCTACTGCCTCCGGTTTTACCGCGGCGACGATAAAATCCGAACCTTCATCTGGGATCTCATCACTCCCCCTGAATACGACTCGAGGAATCATTTAGGGCAAGCTCAAAGCATACCGAGAGGTCGGAAAGCCGCCCGAAAGCTTAAACACTGCGACGGGATGGACTTCAGCGACCACTGGAGCCGCCATGAAAAATACGACGGCGACATCTTCCTCGAAAGCAGCTACAGAAAACATCTCAGCCGCCACGCCAACAAGTACGCTTATATTACACCAAAACAATCGAAAATAACATTTTTTCTTTTCAGACTTCTTCTCAGAGTACGCATGCTCTACTACATAAAACATGAAATCATTGGCGATTTAGTGCAGCATATCTCCGAAGGGACTCACATCAGGTGTGTAATAAAAACACCTTACAAAAATCAAAATTTTTACATTTTATCAAAAGTTATTTGTGTTTAAAAACACAAATGATAATATTTTTTTACTTGATAAAAAAATAAAAATAATGAAAAAAAGAAAAAATTATATTCTTAGATTAGTAGATAATAGAGAAATAAACACGCTGGGAGCTGACTGCCAAATAAGGCAAGTAACGTCGCTTATTGCATGAATTGCGACCTAACTAAACCTTGATGGACTCCACTTGCACTTAAAACCTACATAAAAAATAAATTGCAATGTTCCAGCTAAATTTTATTTTTCATTAATTTTTTTATTTTTGATATTTTAAAATTCATTATTTTCATTATTATTTATTTTTATTTTTTAAATATCATTTTTATTTTATTTTATTATGTTTGTCTGTTTATGCTTAATGTAGTCTTGAGTTAAGAATTAAAGTCGGGTTTTTTTGTTTTTGGATGAACTTCCCTTTTAGGTTCAGAAAATCTGGTACATACGGGTTCGGAAACTCGTTAAAAAGTGGTTTTATGAAAAAAAAAAGTTAACGTAAACTTCCCTTAATTTAAATCAAAGAATTTGATGTAGTTTAAAATGCATTTGGATATACAGGGTGCCCCCAACAGAACCTAACTTCGTTATTTTAAATGAGAACCCCTATTTTTTATTGCAGATTCGTAATCTATGCAAAATTTCAAGTTGATTTGACAATTCCTATGACCATTTTTGGGAATCTTAAAAAATGTTAAATTTTAGCGTTTTTCACGCTAAAATCTGTTAAAATTGACCTCAGAGACTCATTTTTTTAAATTCCACTTCTTTTTGTCCGAAGATTCCAACTATCACAAATTCAAGCATCTTTGCATTCTGCAACATTGCAACATGAGATGTCATCGCTAACGGCCTTTTTTCAAGTTAGAACCCAAATTTCTTACTTCAGAAATAAAAATGAGGGTTTTTTAAAGAAATTTTCTTTAGACTATAATTTTTTAAAGAGCGTCTTCTGTAGTTGTCCATCAAAAAGAAAAATCCTTAAACAATTGCCAATTTTCATTTCTGAAGTAAGAAATTGGGGTTTTAACTTGAAAAAAAGCCGTTAGCGACGACTTCTCGTGATGGAGAATTTGTGATAGTTGAAATCTTCGGATAAAAAGAAGTGGAATTGAAAAAATAAGTCTCTTAAGTAGATTTTAACGGATTTTGGCGTGAAAAACGCTAAAATTTAAATTTTTTAAGGTTCCCACAAATAGTCATGAATTGTCAAATCAACTTGAAATTTTGCGTAGACTATGAATCTGCAATAAAAAATAGGGGTTCCCATTTGAAATAACGAAGTTTGTTCTGTTGCGGGCACCCTGTATATCCCAACGAATTTTAAACTGCACCATCAAATTCTTTGATTTCTATCAATGGGGGTTTACATTTAACTTTTTTTCATAAAACCCCTTTTTTTGCTCTCCGAGATGTGTTTCCGAAGAGCGTATAATTTTCCAAGAAAGATTAGTGCTTGTGTTTCATGTCGTAGTACCAGTGGTCCCCCCCCCCCTCTTTTTGTACTGTTTTTTATCGATCAATGAATGAGGCGACGCTAAGCATAAACAGATCGCATGAGCTACCTAAGAAAGGCTAGGTGTTGATGTGTGTATGTGTGTGGATGTATGTGGGAACAGCTCGCTGCCCATGGCCGCACCACATTGTGACCAGAGCACTTCACCGGCCCCGTGGTGGGACAGGGACGCCGACAAGTCCTTGGTTGTGGGCACGTACAAACATGGATACGAATCTTACACCGAGATGAGACGAGATCCCTCACTGGCATTTCTCTCCCTCTGCGGCCCTCCATCTAACATACTGTAAGCATTCATATGCAGATATCTTTTAAACTTTCTTTTCTTTATTTATTTTTATTAACAATTAAGGTGTGTTAAGTAACAAGTTGATATACCTCCTTCCAGGAAATATCAACTTGAGACTCAACATAATAGAGGCTTCTGTTTTTCCAAACTAATAGTAGACCTCTTATTCTTTTACTTTTATTGAAAAATATGGCGATTACACAAGATATCTGCATTATCATTTTTTTAATTAATTTTTTTTTATTCATAACCTTTTAGTTAACCTTAAATTACATAGATATTTAGTGGTGTTGCCATGTTCATATCCCTGGCTGGCTTAATGGCTAACATTAAATGCTTTTTTTATATTTTACTATATTTTTTTATATTTGCTTTCTACCCTTTTTTAAAAAAAAATTAAAATGAACTGTCATCAGAAATCAGGTAATTTGTTTATTTATTAAAAGAAAACGCAGCCAGGGACTCTTCAAAATGAGTAAGCTTTAGGGTTTTTCTTCATTTTAAAAAATATTGGAATGAATTTAATTTTTTGTGTACGTTTTCAGCGATGAGAAAGAGATGAAGTTGAGCGACGAAGATGACGTTTCGGAGACTGCCGGCGGGGTTGGGACGAGCGATGAAATTTCGCAGGCTGACACGACCGAGGAACCTTCTGCGAGTACGGCGACTCCGAGCGACGACGATCCGAACAAACCCCAATGGCCTTCCATGGTCGACCTAAATCAAAGACTGAGAAGAGTTATTAATTCTTATCAACGAAACTTTAAGAAAGAAGAATTAAAATTAGCCCAAAAAGCGAAGGTATTTGACTTAATTTTTATTTAGGTCACGCATGGTTTTTTCGTTTTTTTTTTTTTTTCATTTTTGTCTTTTGGAAACTTAATCTAGTGTAAAAGTGTAAGTTGTACCTTTGAAGTCTTTAACCTACGTTTTTTTATTTAATTAGATTTATTTTTGCACGGTAAATTTGATCAAATTTTCGTTCATCGGTGATCTCAAGCTTAGTTTTAGGCACAAAAATGCCTTCAAAATGACAAGAAGAATATAAAATTAGTCCTCTATGATTTTTTAAAATCTCATATGTCATTTTGTAGTCCACCTAAATGTTCCACAAGTTTGAGATCATAGCGTTTGAAAATAATGTCATAGATGAGAGTGAAAAACTTATTTTTTATCACTGATTTAGTCTTTATTGTTTATTTTATTATCTTGTTATCCTTGGTGGAGGATGTGTAATTATAGTGGTTGTCATGTATTGTGTAGCAGACTGGTATTGGCGGTGGAGATAGCCAGGCAAATATGGACATTTCCGCCTTGATGGCAGCCCGGGGCTGGGACTGGCACCAGCTAGCGATGTATCTCTGGGTACGTACAAAGCATGAAAGTTCATTTTATCATGTAACAACCTGAAATGAAACTTATTTTGTTCAAAAATGATTTGTTAACAGAAAGTGGAGAGGAGAGAAAAATATGATCAGATTGTCAAAGAAAGGGAGCGTCAAAAACTTGAGAATAACCAACGGAAATGGACCCGAAGAGAAGAACAAGACTTTTTCCGAACCATCTCAACTTACGGTGTTGAATTTGACAAGTAAATTAAAATTTCAATTGTTCAATGTGAAAACTAAAAATCTTTTAGGCAAAAGAAGAAATACGAATGGACCAAATTCCGCGCCATTTCGAAATTGGACAAAAAATTCGATGATACTTGACTGAATATTACCTCGGATTTTCCGCTATGTGCAAACGAGTCTGTGGCATCAAACCATCTCCTGAAGAAGGTAAAGATCGCCAGGTTATTTGATGTCATAATTAATTTATTTTTTTAGAATGTGTGGATATTGTTGTTGATCCTATTTCTGAAGATAGAGCAAGAAGGGTTTTAGAGCGAGTAGCTTTATTGTGTAAGATTAGGGAAGAGACACTTTGTCATCCTCAGCTTGACGCTAGGCTTGCATTATGTCTCCCATCAGCTGATGTTCCTGATTGGTGGATTCCTGGAAAGCATGACAAAGATTTGCTACTTGGAGCTGCAAAGTAAGTTTTTTATTAACCTATTTTTAATCTTTTACTTAAATAATTTTATAGGCATGGACTTGGAAGAACTGATGTTTTCATTCTCAACGATCCTGACCTCTCTTTCCATGAGATTGCCCGTAAAAATGTGATGAGCTTAAAAGGCGAGACAAGCGTTAAACTTGAAAAGCCTGAAGATCTCCTTCCCCCGGATAAAAACGAAATAGTCGTCAAGCTTGAAAAAGGCGAGGGAACTTTAAAAATAGAAAAAGTTGGCGTTAAACCTGAACAAGATTCTCAGGAAGTTAAAACCGAAATCGTTGAAAAGGAGGAAGTTGAAACTAAGACTGAAAAACCAGATGAATCAGAGAAAGAAGAAGTGAAAGATCAAGTTGAGAAAAAAGAAGATGAAATGGAAACAGAAAAAGGAAAAGAAGATGAAAAAGAAACTGAAAAAGAAGTTGAAAAAGAACCAGAAAAAGAACCAGAGCCAGAAGAAACAGAAAAAGAAAAAGAACCGTAGTAGAAAAAGAAGAGACTGATAAAGAATCTAAAACGATTGAACCTGCTGAAGAACAAAAAGAAGAACCTAAAGAACTTGAAATTGAAAAGGAGGCTCCAGTTGAAGTCAAAACAGAAGAGGAAGACAAAAAAGAATCTACTCAAGAACCAATGGAAATTGATCAAACTCAAGAAAACAAAGAAGAAAAACCAAAAGAAGATGCTCCTGAAGTTGAAGATAAAAAAGAAGAAACTAAAGAAGCAGAAAAGGTTGAAGACGTCGAAATGAAATCTGACGAACCAAAAGCCGTAGAAAAAGAAGCTACAGTGAAGACAGAAGCTGTGCAGACCGATGATAAAACTGAAGGTGAAAAGGATGAAAATAAAGATGCTGAAGGTATAGAAAGGTTCAAAGCAATGTTTCCCGAGCTTGAAGTCATGCAGAAATTACCAGAGATAGACACTACTCTGGTAACAGACAAAGCGACTCTTCCAGTTCCTCGAACTGCCTTAGATACAACAGTAGCTCAACTCATTGCGCACAGTTACCAAAATCCGATAAAATGGCCAAAAGAACATGCCCTTCAAGTTCGTCTTCAGCATATCGTCCACGTGGTAGATCACAAAGAGTGGCCGGTCGGGAGGAACTTTACTGCGTATGCTGATGACCAACACCATCATCTCGATGATTTTATGAGAGGTTATAATGAACCTTCTGAGGTCATCACAATCACAACTGACATGGAATAAAGGAAGTTCTTTTGCTTCAAAACGTAAACGTCATATAGCCATCGACGTTGAAACTGAAAGAGGTACAAATTTTCCCCTTTCTTTTTAATAAAAAACTTACATTTATTTTTTTTGCAGCAAAACTTCATGCTTGCTTAACAGTACGAATATGCAATTACAACATGCTATGAAACATTCTCCAAGTTTACCATGGGACCATGATGACTCTGAAGATTCAAGGAGATCAACTCCTCTCACGGCTGGACTTCAACCACCTCCAGCACATCAGCAATCTCATCTGTCGAGTAGAATCCACTCGATGCCTTATGATCTCAAATACCATCCTCCAACCGTAGACAAGTCTACAACTCCCGTGCCTTCTTCACCTGGCTCTTTGGCACCAATTGACCTCTCCTCTGGGTAAATAATACTTAAATCATTTTATATTTTTAACTTGCGTTGTTTTTTTAGCAGTTCTGCCAAGGCCAATGTGGACACAGGCTCAAATACGTTTATGGATGAAGTTCAAGATTTCTCAATGCCGAGTAAAAAAGCTTCGTCTCAGCCTCAGTCATCAGGAGCTGCAGCAAAAGGCAAACTAGATGACATGTTAAATAAACTGATGCAGAAGAAGAACTGTCCGGTTGAAGAGCCAGTAGTAGGGAAAGAGAAGAAACGGAGGAAATTAGATGAAATCGTTTTGGGTTTGTCGGCTGCTAAAGAACAATCAACTGACAAGAAAAATGTGTCTCCAAGCGTAACTGTGACATTATCGAACAAAAACAACTCGCAGAATCCTCCAAGGAGTTCACAGTTTTCAACAAGTAGCTCACCCTCTCCACCTGCTAGCAAGATGAACAAACCTCATGATTCAGCTTATCTGGCTGAACAGCATAGTTTACTTTTGAAGCAGCAGCAGCAGTTACAACAACAAATACTGCAACAACAGCAAGCTTTGAAACTGTCTCAACCATCTTCTGCTGCAGCGGCTCAGGTCCAGAGAAAGACATATGAAGCAATGATTGCTGATATTTCCAAAGTCGCCGACTTCTCATCCAAAATAGGCGCCTACTCGCATGAAGCAAAGGTGAGCCCAACTGATTTTTATTGATCTCTTCATTTATCAATTGTTATAATTTTAGGTAAATAAATGGCTTGCTGAGCAAAGTGGAGTAATGCCAGAGCAGTCTTTATCCGCTGATTTCTTATCGCCAAGAAGAAGGCGTCCTCGAGTAGACCCAACTTTGCTTGATTGGAAAAAGCTTACCGGTGAAGAAAATGTATCTGTGATTAACAGGATAACTGGAAAGAAGGTATTTTATCATCTTGGAATTGGAGATGAAATTAATGATTGGTTTTAGTTGACTGGATCAAAAGCCCCACAGTTAAAAAGGCTTGCTCAATGGCTCCTTGAGAATCCAATGTTTGACGTGGATCCGAAATGGGCCGAACTCGTGAAGGAAAGAGGTAATCTTCCTCATGACTTACAAAAAAGGCTTCCCCCGGGCGAGAGGAAAAAAGCACCCGGTAGGCCGCCCCTTCTTTCATGTCCCACAAGGCGCTTTGCCGCCTTATCTCATTCAAAATCATAATTTCATTTTGTCTTTAGGTGGAATCAATCCGTCTTCGCTTCTGTCCGGACTTTCGCTTGGAGGCTTTGACCCTAAAAACCCGTTACTCCTACCATTCGGAGGGATGCCGAACATGAGTGCTCTCAGCAGTATGAGTGGCTTAGGCAACATGAATTTGACAAACTCAATATTTGCAAATTTGGCCGGAGTTGGCTTGCCTGGTTTGTCTGGTATGACGTCTGAAGCTGCGTCTTCATCTTCTGCTTCTGTATCCGACACTACTGCATCAGTGACTAATGCTGGAGCGAGTACGTCAAAGCAGTCTAAACCCCGCAAACCTGAAAGTGGGACTAAAACACCAGTGTCGTCTGCTCCCTCAAGCTTACCAAGTTCACTTCCATTCTTTTTTCCAAATCCAAGTTTACTGTATTCACCCCTCGGTTTGGGTGCTCAGCTTGGAGGCTTAAATCCATTTTCATTACAAAATGCTGCTGCTTATGACAGTCTGGCACTTTTGAATGGAGCTCTGGGTGTCAGTTCTGCATCTTCAACATCTGCTGCTTCTCGGTCTGCGCATAAAGGAACAACTAGTACAATGGCCGGGAGAGCGTCAACTATGACATCGTTCAGCAACACAACCACACCTTCATCTAGCCATTCAAGATCTGGCTCTAGAACAAGTACCCCCTCAGTGCCTCCTCAGCAATTCATGCTACCCCAAGACCCTCACATATTAGAGAGTTTATCCCGAAATGCAGCATTAGTAGCCGCCGCGGCCGCTGCTGCAACCAACACTAAGAGTCGTGACAAATCGTCTCTGAAAACTAAAGATCTCGAAGGTTTAAGAAATCTTATACCTAGCCTACCTGTTACACCTCAGTTTGGCAAATCAAGAGAACAAGAAATGAAAGAAGCTTTAGAGAACTTTACTAAAAATTCAAATGAGTTTTTAGCAAGGATGGTGCAACCTCAAGAGGTAAAGAAAGATGAAAAAGGAAGTAAAAGAACAAGAGAGAATACACCTGTACCTGAAATCGAACAAGTAGCTAAGAAGCAAAAGAACGATGAGGAAGAAAAAGAAGAAAGGGCGAAAACACCTGCGGAAGAACTGCGAATACCGGCTCCTTCACCTTCTATCCCTCCCGCAACACCACCTTCGGAAACTCCAAAGCAGGATCCTGAACCTTCGCCCGCACCACACGAATCTCCGCCCTCTCCGCCGAAACCTCCCGAGAAGGAGGAAACCTCTCCCGAAAAAATGGACGAAGCGTCTAAAGAAGACGAGAGCCCTAAAGCTGAAACCAGCGGTAAAAAGAAACGGTCGAGAGCGAAGAAAAGTCCAGTCGCAGCCTCGGTGAGCGACGTCGTCGAAAGGAAGAACTTACGAAGTAGCGCCGGTCGAGCTGCCGCTGCCGCCGCTGCTAGACAACGTGCTGCATCAATGGAGCAACACGATTCTAACGTATAGACTTCCAACATTCCGGAATTCTCAAATCGAAAGTTGCAACCTACTTCTAACTATGCTCACGATACAACTTTTATTTTCCAAAAAAAAACTTAATTATTGTTTTTTCGTCTTTTTCGTGGGCCATTTAGCTTTTTATACTATTTATTCCAAAATAAAACTTGTATCGCCGGCAACAAGGGATAAGTAGTTTACAATTTTCAAAAATCAAAGACTTTTTAGTGCATAATCGCGCTCAAGTTCGTGGGGAAACTTAGCGCGAGTGTTTAATGTACTTTTACGCTTAAAACATGACCAACAGCTTTAAGACATTTTTAAATATAAAAGGGGAAAAAATTATAGATTGTACAGTTCAGAATTACTTTATTAACTGTTCATCTGTATATTCTGGCTTTACAACCTATTGTGTAAAAAATTTGTTTGTGTAGACGCTTGATATTATTTCGTGTGTTTTATCCCTGGCTGTTGTGTTGTGTTGGCTTGACAAGGATTATAATACTTGTAGCGGTAATTGGTTGTTTATATTTATAAATGTATTCTGTAACAAAAAAAAATTTAAAAAAAGAAAAAAAAAACTATTATATTTTAACTGTGATAGCATTCACTTTTTACTGTTAATTTCGCTATTTGTATTTTTTTTTTCTTTTCTTTTTTATAACTGTTAGAAGCCCAGTATTTGATTTTCTAAATTTTGTGATCTGTTTGTGTGTTTATAGTCCAAAAGGTGCTGCTTTCACAGTACTTTCTTTTTATCGCAAGACATGTTATAATTTTTTTTAAATATTTTTTTTTAATCCCGGAATAGTGTTAGCTCACTGTAAATAAAAACATCTTCAATGAATTAACTTGTAAAGTGATGAACAAGGTGAAGGGGCAAATTATTACGTCTCCTATATAAAAGAATATAAATAGCACGTTGTAAATATTTCAAGAAAAAGCTTAGTTAAGTAGCGACGCCGCGGTTAAGACTGGATATTTATCATATCGTCGGCTTTTTTTTTTTTAATTTTTATTTTATTGTGCATTTAATCGGAGGAAGAAAAGTGTGGGGTGCATTTTAGTCGTGACAAATGGGAGTACATCACTGATGTTAATTATAAAAGAAACAAAAATTCATTATTTTGTCTGGTTACAAAAAAAAGCTTGGTTCACATTTTATACTGAATTTCCATAGAGGCTAAAAAGCTCGTTTGCGATATGAGAGTATCTTATTCAAAAAGGAGGTATTACTAAGTATTAATTAATTTATGTAGGTTAGAAATTAAAAATCCTGCTTGCATAGTTTTATCCTCCACACCAAATGAAATAGATTAAAATCTAATATTTATTAATGGTTATACTTTACGGAGAGGCAATTTTTATTTATTTTGTAAATTTTTTTTAAATATAAAAAATTTTCTTTGGGAATGTGCCTGTGGTTTATTAATGCCATGATCTCTTTCTCATTATGGATGTCGCTAAATCAATTATTAAAAATTTGTAAATAGCTATTAAATTTAAATAACTCATGGCATTATTTATTGATATGAAATTTTTCCTCCTACCCCTCTCCCTTTTTTATAATCTTATTTTATATTTCAATTTTATCGAACTGCCTCTCTTAGGTACCGGGAAAAAAAATTTTGGTTGCCAAAGGCTTCATTACCAAAAACAAACGGTTCGTTTGTCTCTTCAAAAATGCTGTTTACAACACATTTTTACTTTTTTTATAAATATATATAATATATTGAGTGTACAATGTAAAATGTACTTATGTAGAGGACATTGTTATAAATATAGTCAGTTCAAATTGATTTTTTCTTTTTATTAAAAATTTATGTAGTCGTATCTCTGTTGAGAAACAAGTTCAGAATTAATGTGAATGAATCAGAATCGTATTCGGCTTTGCATGAATCGGTTTTGATTGGATGAGGAAGGGGTAACTAAGGCGATATTTTGGCGATCGGATGTCTAAATGATCATTCGATAAATGGCAATCGATGTCATCTTTGTTTTCCCCATCTAATTTCATTGTGATGACCATACATTCGCTGCTTGAAGTCATCGGTGTTTTTGCAGAAAGCTACAATATAAAGTAATACTGCAAAAGATGATTTACTTGAAGAAAGATGTCTTCTGAAGCGACCATTTGTTTAAATTTTATATCATATTCTGGTTTTATCCTTGGATCGGATACTGCATCGTCAGAATATGGGACTTCCGGCACTTCAGACAAGTGCCAAATGCTCAAAGGATCTTCAGTAATCTGCTCATCTTTTTTTCGTTTCCTTTTATAGTAACTTTCACTTTTTTACCTATGTCTCCAGGGCCTAAAAAAATAGATAAATACAAGTAAATAAATTAAAATATACCAAGTTTAGCTGTGCTGCATGGTGGTAAATCATCATCGCTTGAACTGTCGTTTTCATCTGGGTTTTTTAGAGCTCAGCCAAATTTCGGACATCTCGAGGGCTTAATAGGCCTTCCATGTTTTTTGGACTGTTTAATCAATAATACCTAAGCAATAGAAAAACATGTGATATGCTTTGTTAACTTCCTTAAAGAAGTTATTGTGATACCCTCACGTCGGGTTTTTGGGGAAGGGTCTTCCAGACCCCGGAGGATCAATTGATCTTTACCGATCTCAAATTTGTCAGTGGTGCCGGCCGGCCGTAGCATTTTTTCCGGAACACTTTACGACCACAGTTTTCAACCGATTTTTAAATTACTCCTTATATTTTTTCGAATTTTTGGTGTAAAAAAAAATTATCATTTTAGTAGGGAGAAATTTCATACTTCCACGCGTTACGAGGGGAACCTCTCTTGGGCAAAAATCCCATTATTTCTTCCTTCATAAATTTTCGAGAAAAAAAAAAAAAACTTGGAAAGTTTTCGGAAAAAACTTAGAAAATTTTCGAGAAAAAAACCCCTAAAACTTGGACAATTTTTTTGAAAAAAAAAAAAAAAAAAAAAAAAACTTCCCCCTCCTTATACCCCTCCGTTATACTTCCCCTCCCTTTACTTCTCCTTCCCTTATACTTCCCTCCCTTTTACTTCCCTTCCCTTACTTCTCCCTCCGTTATACTTCCCTCCCTTTTACTTCCCTTCCCTTGTACTTCCCTCCCTTTTACTTCTCCTTCCTTATACTTCTCCCTCCGTTATACTTCCCCTCCCTTTACTTCTCCTTCCCTTATACTTCTCCCTCATTATACTTCCCCTCCCTTTTACTTCTCCTTCCCTTATACTTCTCCCTCCGTTATACTTCCCCCTCCTATATTTTTACTTCTCTTAAAGGAAGTTTTCGTTGAAAGCTCTTCAAACAAGTATTTTAAATATTACCAGCAGTTAGTTTAACAGTTAATAAACTATTAAACCCTTTTTTATTGACAATGAAAGATACATTAAGCAAATTTTTTTTTGAAAATGTGCGGTAAAAGAACCAAAAACTCAGGAACCACCGGACCGATTTCATCCCCATTTGAACATCCATGGATTTTTTAATTTTATCATCTACTTCAACAAAATCTCTTTGAACAAAATTTGGAACTATAGTTTCAAAAATTGTAATTCTTTTCTAAAAAGAACAGGGAAGTTTTTACACAAGCGGGAAATGATAATAAGTTGGCTATTCTGATGCTTGCGGCCTCACGCTACACAAGGTTCTTCTGACCGGCAATCTGCGTTTTTTGCCGGAAAACCAAATTTTTATATTTCATTTTCCATTTATATATCGTTATTTCTTCTTTTTTTTTTTGTGCACCGTCAGATACCAAATTCAAAATGGTAAGTGATTTTTAAATATGTAAAAACTGAAGTTTCATAAACGTTACTAGAACGTTCTAATGTTGTGTTTTTGTTTAATTTTTAGACGGTGGGCAAGAATAATAAGATGCTTCAGCATATAAACTATAGAGTCAGAATAATATTGCAAGACTCAAGAACGTTTATTGGGACGTTCAAAGGTAAAATTTTATAACTAATGATTATGGGTTTTATTTTTTTTCTAGCTTTTGATAAGCACATGAATTTAATATTGGGAGACTGTGAAGAGTTTAGAAAAT
This sequence comes from Orius insidiosus, assembly GCA_014119065.1. Lineage (NCBI taxonomy): Eukaryota > Metazoa > Arthropoda > Insecta > Hemiptera > Anthocoridae > Orius > Orius insidiosus. The sequence goes on from JACGAQ010001618.1 coordinate 28,180, forward strand.
CAAACCTAAGAATACGAAGCAGCCGGAAAGAGAGGAAAAGCGTGTTTTGGGCTTTGTACTTTTAAGGGGGGAAAAATTGTTTCGCTCACAGTTGAAGGACCTCCGCCACCAGAAGAAGGTCTTCCGCGTGTTCCGCTACCGGGCGGTGGTGCCGGTCTTGGCTCAGCGAGGCCTGCAGGACGTGGTGTTCCTATTCCTGGACCGCAGTCGCACCAGGATTACAGGTCCCGTCCGTGGCGTTGGTGGTCCATCGGCGCAAGTCATGGCGCCAACGGTCGTGGTGTCGGCGCTCCTCCAATGCGTGCGCCACCTCAAGGAATGCCTCCTATGATGATGAGTATGTAATTCTATTCCATTAACAGTTAATCATTTCTTTTTAAGATATGCCACCAAATATGGCTATGGGACGAGGAGGACCTCCACCGCCAATGGTACCTTCTGCTTCAGCTATCCGAGGACCTCCTCCAGGAATGATGAGAGGTATATCATTAACCAAATTCAAATTTAATTTCTAACCATTATTTTTTAGGACCTCCTCCTCCATACTAAAGTGCATCCATCTTATAATTCCTCAAGGTTTTTTTCATTTTTCCAATTAATTGTATAATAAATATACATAAATAGTTTCTCTCATATGTGGAACGATTATCTGCCTCATCCCAAAGGGTCATCACGTCGCTGAAAAGTTTTTACTTTTCATTTTCATAAATAATAAATTTTTTCTTCTTAATTATATTGTAACACTTCTAAAATCCTGTTTTTTAAAAAGTTCTGGAACTAAAAGAGCAATTTTATCATCATACTAGCTATCATCAGCTAGCATCCACTAAGTTCGGACTCTTTCACTCTAGCTATACCTCTAAGAATCCTGTTTTCAGTAGATAGAGCCAAAATTTGGCTTTTTTTTTTTTTTTTTTTTTTTTTTTTTTTTTTTTTTTTTTTTTTTTTTTAAGTTGTGCAAAGAGGTTATATGAATAGTCAAATCAACTTGAAATTTTGCTAAGATATGAAATAAAAAAGAAGGGTTCACATTTAAAATAACGAAGTTGGTGTTGCTCTGGGACACCCTGTACACCATAATCAAATTCGTTAATTGCAATCAATTCTTCGTCAAAAAAAGAGGGGGGTTTACATTTAACTTTTTTTTGTAGAACGAAAATTATGGAAGTTATTCAGGGTAGTTTAGACAGAATTCATACAAAAAAAGAGGGTTCCAATCGATAAAATGACCTAAGTAAAAGTTGCTTAAAATTGAGCGCAGTATCGATTAAAAGCACAAAAACATGGTGCTCTCATTTAAAATGACAAAGTTGGTGTCGCTCTGGGACACCCATTACACCAAAATCAAAATTCGTTTGTAACAATCAATTTTTCATCAAAAAACGAGGTGGGTCTACATTTGAATTGGTTAGTAGGACCTCTAAGGTACTTTATATACTCAAAGGTAGGACTCTTTTAGGGGTGTTTTTGAAACGCTTTTGTCCTAGAAACATCCTCTTTAGGCGTTTTATCAATATTTTTAATAATTCATCCTTTTAGTATTTTTAAAAACGAGTTGTGTCCTAAAAACATTAGTTTTTTAAAGATTTTTGGGCGTTTTCTCAGTCTTTCTGCCAAGAAATATCATTTTAGGCGTTTTCCATGGTTTCATGTCTTAGAAATATCAGGCTTTTCCTCAGTGTTTCTGCCTAAAAACACCCTTTTAGGCGTGTTTTTGAAACCGCTTTTGTTCTAGAAACATCCTCTTTAGACGTTTTTCTCCATATTTTTCCAAAAAAGCATCCTTTTAGTCATTTTTAAAAACGATTTGTGTTCCAGAAACATTAGTTTTTTTAGATTTTTGGGCGTTTTCTCAGTCTTTCTGCCAAGAAACATCATTTTAGGCGTTTTCCATGGTTTCATGTCTTAGAAATATCAGGCTTTTCCTCAGTGTTTCTGCCTAAAAACACCCTTTTAGGCGTGTTTTTGAAACAGCTTTTGTCCTTGAAACATCCTCTTTAGGCGTTTTTATCAATATTTTTCTTAAAAATTCATCCTTTTTGTATTTTTAAAAACGATTTGGAGCTATTTTATCATCATACTAGCTATCATCAGCTAGCATCCACTAAGTTCGGACTCTTTCACTCTAGCTATACCTCTAAGAATTCGGTTTTCAGTAAGCGCTTGAGCAGAAAAGGCTAATTTAGCTTTTTTTGGGGTCTGAAATCCGCAAAATTTGGCTTTTTTTAAAAGTTGTGCAAAGAGGTTATATGAATAGTCAAATCAACTTGAAATTTTGCCTAGATTATGAATATGAAATAAAAAATAACGGTTCTCATTTAAAATAACGAAGTTGGTGTCGCTCTGGGACACCCTGTACACCAAAATCAAAATTCGTTAATTGCAATCAATTCTTCGTCAAAAAACGAGGGGGGTTTACATTTAACTTTTTTTTGTAGAACGAAAATTATGGAAGTCAGTCAGGGTAGTCTATCTAGTTTGGACAGAATTCATACAAAAAAAGAGAGTTCCAATCGAAAAAATGACCTAAGTAAAAGTTGCTTAAAATTGAGCGCAGTATCGATTAAAAGCACAAAAACATGGTGCTCTCATTTAAAATAACAAAGTTGGTGTCGCTCTGGGACACCCTGTACACCAAAATCAAAATTCGTTAATTCCAATCAATTCTTCGTCAAAAAACGAGGGGGGTTTACATTTAACTTTTTTTTGTAGAACGAAAATTATGGAAGTTAGTCAGGGTAGTCTATCTAGATTGGACAGAATTCATACAAAAAAAAAGAGGGTTCCAATCGATAAAATGACCTAAGTAAAAGTTGCTTAAAATTGAGCGCAGAATCGATTAAAAGCATAAAAATATGGTGTTATCATTTAAAATAACAAAGTTGGTGTCGCTCTGGGACACCCATTACACCAAAATCAAAATTCGTTTGTAACAATCAATTTTTCATCAAAAAACGAGGTGGGTCTACATTTGAATTGGTTTGTAGGACTCTTTTAGGCGTATTTTTGAAACGCTTTTGTCCTAGAAACATCCTCTTTAGGCGTTTTTATCAATATTTTTCTTATAAATTCATCCTTTTAGTATTTTTAAAAACGAGTTGTGTCCTAAAAACATTAGTTTTTTTAGATTTTTGGGCGTTTACTCAGTCTTTCTGCCAAGAAACATCATTTTAGGCGTTTTCCATGGTTTCATGTCTTAGAAATATCAGGCTTTTCCTCAGTGTTTCTGCCTAAAAACCCCCTTTTAGGCGTGTTTTGAATCGCTTTTGTCCTAGAAACATCCTCTTTAGGCGTTTTTATCAATATTTTTCTTAAAAATTCATCCTTTTAGTATTTTTAAAAACGAGTTGTGTCCTAAAAACATTAGTTTTTTTAGATTTTTGGGCGTTTTCTCAGTCTTTCTGCCAAGAAACATCATTTTAGGCGTTTTCCATGGTTTCATGTCTTAGAAATATCAGGCTTTTCCTCAGTGTTTCTGCCTAAAAACACCCTTTTAGGCGTGTTTTTGAAAACGCTTTTGTCCTAGAAACATCCTCTTTAGGCGTTTTTCTCCATATTTTTCCAAAAAAAGCATCCTTTTAGTCGCTTTTAAAAACGATTTGTGTTCCAGTAACATTAGTTTTTTTAGATTTTTGGGCGTTTTCTCTGTCTTTCTGCCAAGAAACATCATTTTAGGTGTTTTCCATGGTTTCATGTCTTAGAAATATCAGGCTTTTCCTCAGTGTTTCTGCCTAAAAACACCCTTTTAGGCGTGTTTTTGGAACCGCTTTTGTCCTAGAAACATCCTCTTTAGGCGTTTTTCTCCATATTTTTCCAAAAAAAAATCATCCTTTTAGTCGTTTTTAAAAACGATTTGTGTTCCAGAAACATTAGTTTTTTTAGATTTTTGGGCGTTTTCTCAGTCTTTCTGCCAAGAAACATCATTTTAGGCGTTTTCCATGGTTTCATGTCTTAGAAATATCAGGCTTTAACATCCTCTTAGGGCGTTTTTCTTGATATTTTCCCATAAAAGCATCCTTTTAGTCATTTTTAAAAACGAGTTTTGTCCTAGAAACATTAGTTTTTTTTAGATTTTTGGGCGTTTTCTCAGTCTTTCTGCCAAGAAACATCCTTTTAGGCGTTTTCCATGGTTTTATGTCCTTGAAATATCGGGCTTTTCCCAGTCTTTCTACCTAAAAACACCCATTTAGCCGTGTTTTTGAAACGCTTTTGTCCTAGAAACATCCTCTTTAGGCGTTTTTATCAATATTTTTCTTAAAAAATCTTATACTACTTACTATATACTCAAAGTAGTACTTTATATACTCAAAGGCTCTACTTAGAACACCCTGTATAACCGGATAAATAAATGACGAAATAAACCAGCTATTTAGAAATTTATTACTATAACCGAATTTCCACTCCGAAACCGATATCAGAAGTGGGATTTTCTAGATTTTGAGGATTCTTCTAGAAGAAGGTATATTTAAACTAATTTAAAACTTGGGCACTTGAGAAATATTTAGTGAACCTGCCAAAATAAACATTGAGCAATCCAATTTATAAATTGCTTATAAATCTTATTTTTTATATACATCGAAGAGTTAATTTAATTAAAAAAGAGCGCCTTGATAAATCGAGCTTGAAGTCGATTATCGAACAGGTTACCGACTATTCAGGTTCATTTTAGCAAAAAAAAAAGTGAAAAGGTTAACGTAAAAAACCGAACAGTTTTGTTTAATTTTTTCATTTCCAACATTCTTAGTTTTTGATCTATTTTTAAGTGTGAAAGAACGATTTCACTTGAAAAAAATTAATCTATGGTGGAAAGAACATAATTTGAACATCTTCTATCTGTGATTTTCCATTTTATTCTGTGTCTAAACTTACGTCTGTAATGGATTTGGAGGAGATGGTCCAGAGGCATAAGAAAGAGAAGAAGGATCTGCAAAGTAAGTTCAATGAGATAAATGTTTAAAAAGAGATAATTTTGTATATTTAGGTAAGATTCAAGCCTTAAAGAAAACTGCTGTTAAGGGGGATAAAAAGAAGAAGAAAGAGGTCCAGGAAGAGATCCTTAAACTTGAAAATGATATGGACCGAAAGCATAATGAAGAGATAGCGAATGCGAATATGGGCTCACCTAGTTCTGAAGCAGAAGGAAACGTTAGTGACATTCAACTATCTTTTTATTTATTTCATTGATTTGATTTATAGGTTTCGGAAGTAACTGATAATCTGTCCAATCTGACGACTGAAGAAGATGGCCTCGATGAAGTCCCTGGTTTAAAACAGCATAGGATTAGCAAAGCTCAAAAACGGAGAGATAAAAAATCTTCGCAGATGAAGGAGAGGGAGTTGAGGATCAGCGGGCAAGAGGAGCAGGTCCTTTATGGTGCCAGGCACATCGAGACAGATACGATTAAGAACATCCTTAAAGAAAAAGGATTACAAATTCATGAAATCCCTTCGGACGGCAATTGGTAAAAACCCTTGTAACTTCAATTTTTGACGATAACTTGAAAACTATTGGTCCCAGCAAAAAAATTACTTAGTTCAAAATTAATCAGAACTAAATTTGCTTTAAAAAAGTTAAATACCATTTTTCCCTAGAACGAATAGTTTAGGAGATATTGGGATAAAAGGGGGAATTCGTTCTATTTTTGGTAATATCCCCTCTGATGATAAAAAAGTTTGTAATTGATGATAACTCAAAAACTGTTGGTCCCAGCGAAAAATTGACTTAGTTCAAATTTAATCAGAATTAAATTTGCTTTAATAAAGTTAAATACAATTTTTCCATAGGACAAATAGTTTATGAGATAGTAGGATAATGGGGGAATTAATTCAATTTTTGACGATAAATCGGAAACGATTTGTTCCAGCGAAAAAATGACTTAGTCCAAAATTAATCAGAACTGAATTTGCTTTAAAAAAGTTAAATTCCATTTTTCGCTGGGACGAATAGTTTAGGAGATATTGGGAAAAAACAGGGGAATTCGTTCAATTTGGTATTATCCCTTCTGATAGCAATTGGTAAAAACCTTTGTAACTTACAAATTCATTCATTTTTTGACGATAACTCGAAAACTGTTAGTCCCAGCGAAAAAAATGACTTAGTTCAAATTTAATCAGAATTAAATTTGCTTTAATAAAGTTAAATACAATTTTTCCATAGGACGAATAGTTTATGAAATAGTGGGATAAATGGGGGCATTAATTCAATTTTTGAGGATAAATCGAAAACTATTTGTTCCAGCGAAAAAATGACTTAGTTCAAAATTAATCAGAACTAAATTTGCTTTAAAAAAGTCAAATGCCACTTTTCTCGAGGACGAATAGTTTAGAAAATATTAGGATAAAACGGGGAACACACAGCGTACAAATTTATTCAATTTTTGACAATAACTCAAAAACTATTGGTCCCAGCGAAAAAATGACTTAGTTCAAAATTAATCAGAACTAGATTTTCTTAAAAAAAGTTAAGTAACATTTTTCCCTGGGACAAATAGTTTAGATTGGGATAAAAAGGAGGATTTTGTTCAATTTTTGGTGATATCCCTTCTGACAGCAATTGGTAAAAACCTTTGTAACTTACAAATATATTCAATTTTTGGTGATATCTACTATCCCAGCGAACATAATTCACCAAAAATTGTGAGATCTTCACCCTGAACTTATATATAAATAACATAAAATATCAATCCTGCTGGAGCGTTAATGATTTTCTTTGTTTAGCCTTTACTGCGCTGTCGATCATCAGTTGAAAGTACACCGTGGTGTCAATTTAGGCGTCGAAGATTTAAGAAAGAAAACAAGCACCGTACTTCGCCAAAATTACAAAGAGTATCTTCCATTCCTCTCTCATCCAGATACTGGAGAGATGCTGACCGAAAGTCAGTTTTATGATTACTGTGATCAGGTTATGGATACGGAAAGCTGGGGTGGTCATATCGAGGTAAAAAAAATTATATAAAAATGATAAATAAATACATTATTTCTTACAGCTAAGGGCTTTATCCGAAGCATTACAATGCTGCATTGAAGTCATCCAATCTGAAGGCCCACCTATCGTCATCGGCGACAACTTTCAAAAGAACGGCGAGCCCACTCTCACATTGACTTACCACAGGAAAATGTATAGCTTAGGCGAGCATTATAATTCAGTCGAAAAATACGTCGAGGAAGTCCAGGAATCTTTTTAACTTTACCGTTTTAAAACCCCCTAATAAATCAAATTAAAATAATTAAAAAGCACTGTTTTGATTTGGTTTTACTAGATTTTTTCTTTATTTTCTAGTCGAGTGATTTTTTTTTAATTTATCCTTAAGTCAGAAGTATCGCTGTGCACTCTTAAGGTGACATTTAATTTACCTGCTACAACTTCCAATTTATGTTCAATATACTCTGCATTTAAATTAATTTGTCTGATTATTTTAAAATGTATTTTATATACATGCAAATAAACAAGAAATTGTTGATTATTTGATTATTTATTCATTCGACTCATCAATATAAAGAAAATTGTGATGTCATCATCTTTCGCTAAGGTAAAAAGGCTAATAAGGAAAAACAAATAAATTAATTTAAAATGAGCGCTTAATCTTCATTCATAACTTAAAGAAAAAGGTTTAAAATATAAATTAAAATAAAACGATCCATCGCAAGTGGTAAAAACCTTTGTAACTTGCAAATTTATTCCATTTTTGATGATAACTCGCAAACTATTGGTCCCAGCGAAAAAATGACTTAGTTCAAATTTAATTCAAATTAAATTTGCTTTAATAAAGTTAAATACAATTTTTCCATAGGACGAATAGTTTACGAAATAGTGGGATAAGTGGGGGAATTAATTCAGTTTTTGACGATAAATCGAAAACTATATTTTGTTCCAGGAAAAAATGACTTAATTCAAAATTATTCAGAACTAAATTTACTTTATAAAAGCCAAATGCAATTTTTCTCTAGGACGAATAGTTTAGCAAATATTAGGATAAAACGGGGGACACTTTTTGGGGGTATCTGACGGCAATAGCTTACAAATTGATTCAATTTTTGACAATAACTCGAAAACTATTGGTCCCAGCGAAAAAATGACTTACTTCAAAATTAATCAGAACCAGATTTTTTTTTTTTTTTTTTTTTTTTTTTTTTTTTTTACGAGGGCGTCTTCAACTACTTGGTTATTTCACCCTCGCGTCAGTGGTGTTTTCCGTCGGAAAAGTTCATTTAGGTACATTGGGTTCAATTTGGGGACCGCCCGCTTTGAACCCTGGACCCCATTGATGAACGCCGTATCGCAATGTTTGGGATTAACGCCTTAACACGCGCGGCCACCGCGACGCCCCCAGATTTTCTTTTAAAAAGTTAAGTAACATTTTTCCCTAGGACGAATAGTTCAGGAGATATTAGGATAAAAGGGGGAATTTGTTCTAGTTTTGGTGATTCTGATGGCGGTAGAAACCGTTGTAACTTACAAATTTATTCAATTTTTGACGATAACTCGAAAACGATTGGTCCCAGTGAAAAAATGACTTTGTTCAAAATTAATCAGAACTAAATTTTCTTTAAAAAAGACAAATGCCATTTTTCCCTAGAACGAATAGTTTAGGAGATATTGGGATAAAACAGGGGAATTCGTTAATTTGTTCTATTTTTGGTGATTCTGATGGCGGTAACTTACAAATTGATTCCATTTTTGACGATAACTCGAAAACGATTGGTCCCAGTGAAAAAATGACTTAGTTCAAAATTAATCAGAACTAAATTTTCTTTAAAAAAGTTAAATGCCATTTTTCTCCTAAGACGAATAGTTTGGGAAATATTAGGATAAAACGGTGGAATTTATTTAATTTTTGACGATAAATCGAAAACTATTGGTTCCAGCGAAAAAATGACTTACTTCAATATTAATCAGAACTAGATTTTCTTTAAAAAAAATTAAGTAAAGTTTTTCCCTAGGACGAATAGTTTAGGAGATATTAGGATAAAAGGGGAATTTGTTCTATTTTTTGTGATTCTGATGGCGATAACTTACAAATTTATTCAATTTTTGACGATAACTCCAAAACGATTGGTCCCAGTGAAAAAATGACTTAGTTCAAAATTAATCAAAACTAAATTTTCTTTAAAAAATTCAAATGCTATTTTTCTTTAAGACGAATAGTTTGGGAAATATTAGGATAAAACGGTGGAATTTATTCAATTTTTGACGATAAATCGAACACTATTGGTTCCAGCGAAAAAATGACAGTTCTAAATTAATCAGAATTAAATTTCCTGAAGAAAAGTTCAATTCTATTTTTCCCTAGCATTATATTATACTTGCAAATAAACAAGAAATTGTTGATTAATTGACATTAAATTTATTCATTCGACACTTCAAGATAAAGAAAATTGTGACACCTTAAAGGAAAAACAAATAAATTAATTTAAAATGAGCGCTTAATCTTTATTATAATAAAGAAAAACGTTCAAAATATAAATTAAAATGATCGATTACACTATGAATCAGCCTTTTTGGATGTTTCTTCGGCATTATCGATTTTTTTTTGTTAGGATCATCAGGTTTCATGGCTGGGAAGAAAAGGACCTCCTAAAAAAACAATGGATATTAAAGTTATTGATCGAAATTTTAAAAATTACCTTGATATTATTGGAGTCAGTGAGGAACATTGTAAGCCTGTCGATGCCAAGTCCCCAACCACCAGTTGGAGGTAAACCGTATTCAAGAGCCGTACAGAAATTTTCGTCAACCAACTGTGCTTCATCATCCCCTGCAGCTTTATCCTGAAACAATTTGGTCAGAAAGTAGAATTAAGGGTACAATAAATTACTTTGGCTTGTTCATTGAACCGTTCCCTCTGGACAGCCGGGTCGTTCAGTTCGGTATATGCATTGCAGATTTCTTTAGTCATGACAAAAAGTTCAAATCTTTCAGTCAACCCGGGTGTACTTCGATGCCATTTTGCAAGAGGTGACATGATTTGTGGATGTTCCATAATGAATGTCGGATTGATGCATTTATCCTCCAAAAACTCTCCAACAAGCTAAAATTTTATATACTATTTGATCTTTAAATTTTTTCTTTTTTACTTTATCGAGAAGCCTTGTGGCGGTGTGAGGAGGTGGGCATTCGACACCGGATTTATCGCAGAGAAACTTCAAAAGTTTGACAGATCCAGGTTCAGCAAGTCGATCTGGAGGTGGCAATTTGACTTCGAGAGCTTCCTCCAAAGCTGGGATCATGTAAAGTTTCTTGAAAGGTGGCGTGAAATCAACTTCGTACGATTCTCCATCTTTACCTTCCGGATGGTACTGAACCTTGTATGATCCATGTATGCTTTTTACCATACCTAAAAATGTCATTTCAGAAAAAAAAAGTTCATGTAGAACAAGATTTTCGAAAGTGTGTCCAAACCATGCTGGGGTTTCACAGAAAAGCTAGATAAAAACTTGAAGCACATTAAAAAGCGTTTTTACGTTAATTTTAAGTTTTTTATTGTTTTCAAAAAACAGTAATTTCCTAATACAAGTATTTTTAGATGAGTCTGCGCGTTTTCTCCAGAAACCCGCCATTTTTAAAAGAGTTTTGGTAGGTTTTTTTCTTGGTTTTTTGACAAGAAAAATTTGAACAGGAATTTTAGGAGTTTTCTTTGGTTTTTTGACAGAGAAACCATATTATTACAGGGTTTTCAGGGATTTTTGTAAGTTATTTAACAGAGAAAACCACATTTTGAGAATTTTTCTTGGGTTTTCGACAAAGAAACCCCATTTTTGTAGGATTTTCAGGTGTTCTCTTTGGTTTTGGCAGAGAAACCCCACTTAAAAAGGATTTTTCCTTAGTTTTTGAATTTAAGAGGTTTTCCTCGGTTTTTTGACAGAAAGTCCAAATTTTTACAGGGATTTCAGGAGATTTGGTAAGTTATTTAACAGAGAAACCACACTTTAAGAATTTTCCTCAGTTTTTCAACAAAAAAACCCATTTTTGTAGGATTTTCAGGGGCTCTCCTTGGTTTTGGCAGCGAAACCCCACTTAAACAGTATTTTTCCTTGGTTTATGAATTTTAGGAGTTATTCTCAGTTTTTTCACAAAAAAAAACCATATTTTTACAGGGTTTTCAGGAATTTTTATGTTTTTTGACAGAGGAACCACAAAAAAAACCCCAATTTAAGAATTTTCCTCTGTTTTTCAACCAAGAAATTCCATTTCTCCTTAGTTTTGGCAGAGAAAACCCACTTACAGGATACTTTCCTAGGTTTTGAATTTTAAGAGGGTTTTTTTAACACAAAAAGTCCATATTTTTACTGGTATTTCAGGAATTTAATAAGTTATTTGACAGAGAAACCCCTTATATTTAGGATTTTCAGGCGTTCTCTTTAGTTTTGACAGAAAAACCCCACTTAAACGGGATTTTTCCTATGTTTTTGAATTTTAAGGGGGTTTTTCTCCTCACGAAAATTCCAAATTTTTTACAGGGATTTTGGGATTTATCCATTTTAGTAGGATTTTCAGGCATTTTCTTAGTTTTGACAGGAAAAGTGGGTTAAACAGGATTTTCCCTTGGTTTTCAAATTTTAGGGGTATTTCCTCGTTTTTTTCTTTACAGAAAATGCATATTTCTATATGGATTTCAGGAGATTAAGTTATTTAACAGAGAAACCACTATTTGAGAATTTTCCTCAGCTTTGCAACTAGAAACTCCATTTTTGTAGTATTTTCAGGCGTTCTCCTCGGTTATGGCAGGGAAACCCCACTTTTACAGGAATTTTTCAAGGATTTTCAGGCGTTCTCCTTAGTTTTGACAGAAAAACAGCACTTAAACAGGATATTTCCTAGGTTTTGAATTTTAAGGGGGTTTTTCTTTTCACAAAAATCCATATTTTTTACAGGGATTTCGGGATTTCTCCATTTGTGTAGGATTTTCAGGCATTCTCTTAGTTTTGACAGGAAAAGTGGGTTAAACAGGATTTTTCCTTGGTTTTGAAATTTTAGGGGTTTTTCCTCCCCTAACAGGGATTTCAGGAGTTTTGGTAAATTATTTAACCGAGAAACCACACTTTTGAGAACTTTCCTCGGCTTTGCAACTAGAAACTCCATTTTTGTAGGATTTTCAGGCGTTCTCCTGCATTTTGGCAGGGAAACCCCACTCTTACAGGAATTTGCTAAGAAAACCCATTTTTACAGGACTTATGGCAATTTTCTTTGATTTTTTTTTTACAGAGAAACCACAGTTTATATAATTTTTGGAATTTTTCCTCAGTTTTTCATAAATAAACCCAATTTTGAGTACAAGCTTGCTAAAAAGTTGGGGAATATCTGATGTAAAACATACCAGAAATAAGATCTTCGGTGATTTTCATCAAATCGTTATAATCAGCATACGCCATATAGAATTCACAAGTAGTAAATTCAGGATTATGGGTTAAATCAATCCCTTCATTTCTGAACTGACGGCCGATTTCATAAACTCGATCAATCCCACCAACAACAAGCATCTAAAAACATATTTAAGCACTAAAAAAACCATTTTTAGATACTTACTTTGTGGTATAATTCAGGAGCTATTCTCATATAGAGATCCATATTAAGTTCATTGTGGTGTGTCATGAACGGTTTTGCCGCAGCACCACCAGCGATCATATTCATCATTGGTGTTTCAATTTCCAAAAATCCCATCGAATCCAAAAATTGTCTAACATACGATATTATTTTGGACCTTACTATAAACTTTTGTCGAACATTATCGTTTATAATGAGGTCTAAATAACGTTGGCGATAGCGAGTTTCCTATAAAAAAAGGTTAAAAATATGTTATTCAATTATTATAAAAAGTTACCTTATCTTTAAGTCCGTAATGAAGATGAGGAAGCATATGAAGACATGGTGTCAACAATGTGATTGTTTTCGGCATTAAAGATAACTCCCCTTTTTTCGTCTTGCAGGGAATTCCGACACAGCCAATAATATCACCACGGCGTATTTTATCAGTATCTTCAACAAACCGTTCTTCAGATTCGTATGCCTTTGCGTTAGCCATAACTTGCAGCTTAAGTCCTTCCCCTCGTAAATCGTAAAATATCAACTTTGCTCCCGACTCCCTAATAGCATGCACTCTTCCTGAAATAAAATGAAGCATGAAAATTGGCAAGAAATCAATTCTTACCTGCAATGCTGAGGACATCGTTTTCCAATGTTTCACCATCTTTTAGCGAAGAGTACTTCTCAATAAACTCGTCCAATGAGGTTGAAACATGAAACTTATGCGGGTATGGATTTTGGTTTTTGTTCTTGAGGTCCTGAACAGCAGCACTTCTAAGCTTAAAGTATTCCTGAAACACAGATTGGATTATTTAAGGCCAACTTGAAATGGCACCAAAGCTCAGCGTTGCCGGAAAAAAAACTAACATTAGGACTGATCTCTTCTTCTTCCTTTTCTTAGATTCCTTCTGCTTTTGTGCTGGCTGGTTCTTCTCTTTTTCGGCTTTCTCCTTCGCCTTCTGTTCCGCCTTTAGTCTCCTCTTCAGCTCACTAAAACCACCAAAATCAACATCAGAATCGAAACTCTCCTTAAGAACTGACCCTTGAAGTACATTATTTGAAGTAAGATTTCGAACTAAAGTTTTATTTGTATACAAACGACTAACAAAACTTCTGGTATTTAAAAACATAGTTTAAAACAAGAATCAACTTATTGACATCTTGATAAAAATGAACCAATGAGTAAAAAGGTTTGAAAAATAATGTTTTTTCCTACTTTTTTGATAAATTCTCTCCGGTATCAGCCATGCTGTTGACTTAGGTTGAATTTCGAAGTCAAAAAAAGCTTCACGAGGTTTCTTTAAAGAAGGTTTTTGTAAAGAGTAGCCAACCACGTGGCAAATTTTTCTTAAGTTAGTAAACCAATAAAAACAGATATGATACATCTTTAAAATGGAAATCTTTTACTACTTCTAAGACAAAAGAATTTATAGAAAAGAATTTTGGACAAAAAGACAGAATAACAGAAGTAGTTGCTGTAAGTATCTCTAAAAGGACATAAGCGCATTCTATTATTAGTAAATAGTAGCTTTAGCACCGATAAAGTGGTACATTTTCTGCTTTTTGTGCCACTAATATAGAGCTCAGCACTGTAATATTTGTATACCATGAAGCCAATTAACAAAAGATTTAAAGGATTTAATCAGAAATATTCCATGACTGAGAGACTTTGACTCTAAAACTATTAGAAAAAGAGTCTTCTTTGCAAAAAAATTTGATTTTAGAGTTAAAACCGTTTTAAAATGATTTTTTTTTAAACTCTCTTTTGTCATCTCGATTGTCACCATGTTGAGCTAGTCTTCCATCCCCACCCTCGATAATATAATCTACGTCGTCTTTTAGATTAGTTTTTCTTTTCATATTGTTATTTTTTAGCTATTAAATTTTATAATAATTAAATTTTAAAATATAGAAGACCTTTTTTAAAAAGGCAGATTGCGTATTTAGATTTAAACAATTTTTGTTATTTATAAAAACAAAAATCGTTATGGCTGCTGAAATAACACCTGCGACGGGATCATCGGGTGATAAGTTCAATTCAACGAAAAAGTTGGTCCTTCTGTCAAAATTGGAAGGCTCAAGTGATGATATTAATCAAGCAGTTATTATACGAGGGCAGGAAGGAGTTATCAGCGTTTCTGATGATAAGTATGTCATGTTTTTTTTAAGTTGGAATGTAATGAAAATTAATTTTAGGACTGTCCGAGTTTGGCTGAAGAGAGATACTGGACAGTATTGGCCGAGTATCTGCCATTATATGCCGGCGCCAGCAAGTGCCTTGTATTATCAGCACGAGACTAGGCAGTTGTTCGTTGGACTTGATAACGGCACTATTTCTGTAAGTGGTACCTCTGGCCTATGTTCAGTTTTCACAGTGGCTCCCAGTAAAAATGATGCAAACGAAAACCTACACTTCGGATGCCAGCCACCTTCAATCCGTCAAAATCCAAATGCCAACGCATATGAAGGCACAATGAATGACACAATGATGTTTGACTGTATGAATTTGGTGTATGACAGTGAATCATTGTGCCTTCATATGCGTTGGCGTTTGGATTTGACGGATTGAAGGTGGCTGGCGTCCGAGGTGTAGGTTTTTGTTTGCATCATTTTTACTGGGAGCCACTGTACATAGTGAGCCATGAAGCCTCAATTACTTACCAAGATATCAGTATATGGGAAGAGTTCAATGATCTCTGAAAGCAGTGGTTTCCTGACTTTTTAGTCCGAGGTGTAGGTTTTTGTTTGCATCATTTTTACTGGGAGCCACTGTACATAGTGAGCCATGAAGCCTCAATTACTTACCAAGATATCAGTATATGGGAAGAGTTCAATGATCTCTGAAAGCAGTGGTTTCCTGACTTTTTAGCAAGCGAACCCAAAAGAAATGCTAGTTTGAAGAGCTTCCAATGAAAATTTCCTTAAAGAGAAGGAGCAATATCGGAGGGGAAGTATAAAGAAGGAGAAGTTTA
Source organism: Orius insidiosus (assembly GCA_014119065.1). Lineage (NCBI taxonomy): Eukaryota > Metazoa > Arthropoda > Insecta > Hemiptera > Anthocoridae > Orius > Orius insidiosus. The sequence goes on from JACGAQ010001618.1 coordinate 43,672, forward strand.
AGGAGGGGAAGTATAAAGGTGGAGAAGTTTAATGAGGGGGAAGTATAAAGGAGGGTGCTATAGCGTGATAAGAGGGGCAATTTGGCCCTTACTCCGATTTGGCCGAAAAAATTCTAGAAGATACCTCTCTATGTGAATAAGAACTGACATAAATTTCAGATCAAAAAACCGTACGGTTTTTGTTAAAAATGGGTTTTTCCTTTTTTTAAAAAAAACCTCAATATCTCAAGAACTAATGATCTCGTAGAGCCCATTTTTTTGTAAACTGTTTAGCATATAAAGACAGATCTTTGAGAATTTTTTGAAATTTTTCCAAAACTTTCATGTGTGAAAAATTAATTTTTATAACTTATGAGTAGTATTCGTAAAAAATAAGAGGATTATTCGGTGAAAATCGGATCAACGGTTCCGCTGAAGCGCAGTTTTAAAAATTTCAAACAGAAATATCTCCGCCAATTTTTTCGAAATTCAAAAATCGCCCACGTTACTTTCTTCTTCATCGACTGAGGAAGATTATGTGAAAAAAATTTTCAAATCGGGTGAAAATTGTGGTCGTAAAGTGTTCTGGAAAATCAAAACTTTAAACAGACATATCACTGCCATTTTTTCCAAATTTAAAAATCGTTCTTGTTCAACTATTTAGAAAGATTGTGTGAAAATTTGGTGAAAATCGGTTCAAAACTGTGGCTGCAAAGTGCACTGGAAAAATGCTACGGATGGCCGACCGGAACCACAGACAAAGTTGAGATTGGTATAGATCAATATTCGATTTGACCCTCCGGGGTCTGGAAGATCCTTCCCCAAAAAACTGACGTGGAGGGTATCACATTAACTTCTTTAAGGAAGTTAAAAACCAAGGAGAAATTTCGAAAATCCCCAAAAAATGGGCGTTTTTGGTGAAATCGCTCAGACTCCTATAAAAATAGTAAAATGTATAAACCACCTAATTTTTTGAAGACAATAAACATTTTACATAACTCTTTTAATTCTGGGTTTTCTCTGCTTTTACCGATTTTCTTTCAAGCTTTCCGTTGACCCGGGGGGGGGGGGGGGGTCCGCAACATTTTGGGGACCCCTGTCTTACAGAGACATCAGAGATTGAGGCTCAATTAATTTTGAAAAGTTTGAAATCTAAAAAAATAATTTTCAATAACTAAAAATTATCCATAAATTGAAATATCAGGACTTAATTTCACTGTAGGATTTCTTTTCTTCCTTTTGTCAGCTTATAAATATTTATAAGCTCAAGTTTTCTTTTCTTAGCCTTTAATTTTCTCTGAAATTGATTGACACTTCTACTGTTTCTCTATAGTGTGTGAAAGCCTTATTTTAGTGAAGAACAAAATGATTCAAATTATATAATAGAATTTTTATAAACTGATATAAAGGGCTCCTTTTGTAGTTCTTGATCCAACAATGTTATCTAATGGAAAGAAGCTTTCTTTTATAATCTTTTTTTTTTTTTTCTTTCTAGGAGTATAAATTAGCAGACGATTGCAATCGTTTAAATCACATTAGAGATTATCTTGCTCATCAAGGAAGAATAACTAACGTATTGTTTGCGCTTGAGTGTGAATGGATTCTTTCAATTGCACGTGATAAAACGTTTCAACTTTACTGCTCAGAAACTGGGCGTAACATTGGTACTTATACTACGGCAGCGTGGTGCACTGCTTTGGTCTTTGATTCTGCTTCAAAACATGCTTTTGTCGGCGACTACTCTGGATCTATTACGATGCTTCATTTGGACGCTAAGGGCGTTAAAGAAGTGACGAAACTTCGTGGACATTCAGGAAGCATTCGTGCCTTAGGATGGGACAACGCTTCGCAATGTTTGTTCTCTGGAAGTTTCGACCAGAGCGTCAAAGTCTGGGATATCGGAGGCCAACAAGGAACTGCTTACGAACTAATGGGTCATAGGTTCGTTAATTTTATCATCATAGCATTTAAAATCTAAATTAATTTTAGAGACAAAGTGACTGCCCTGAGCTACTCTTTTCTCAAAAAACAACTTATTTCTGCCGGAGAAGACTCTGTTATCGTTTTCTGGGATATGACTGCTCAAAGACGAGAGGTAAAATGATTTCAAAAACATGTTTCGTACTAACTTATGTTTTTGAAGGCTCCAGAATGGATTGAATCGGACACCTGCCAGTTATGCAGGCGCCCGTTTTTTTGGAATTTAAGGGTGATGGTTGAAAAGCATGTGATAGGCATTCGTCAGCATCATTGCCGAGCTTGCGGCCGTGCTGTATGTGACGCTTGCAGTTCACCTACAATCGCAATACCCATTTTAGGTTTTGAGTATCCTGTTCGTGTCTGTAGCCCTTGTCACACACAACTAAAAAGTCAAGAGTAAGTAAAATAGCTTGAAAAAAACATTTTTAACATTTTTTTAAGGAACCCATCTTTGGCGACATTCGTAGAAGCCAAGCATTCAGTGGTCTCGATGGATCTGGACGAGCAGCAAAAACGTCTTTTGACCGTCGGGCAGGATCGTGTCATGAAACTATGGGACGTCTCTCAACTGTTATAGTCAAGCCTATGTAAACCCTCAGCTTTTCTTCTTTAAGTGTGATATTTCATTGACTGAAAAAAATGTATTATGTATATTTTTATTTAAATTCTCTTTAATTCAACTATTAACACAATAAAACGTGGCCTCTTGTATCCCTTTTTAAAGTAAACTGCAAGAACAATCTAGATTCTGATCACCTCAGAATTTATTTTCACGATTTACAGTCAATTAAAACACAAGTTTTTAGTGGGACCATGATTGTTCATGTCACTCACTTCTCATTTAATCGCTTAGTGGAAGAGTAGTCGTAGCATGTAAATATCGGCTTCGATAGTAACGTTGTGATCAATTGTGGTAATCAAATGCTTATAACCTAGGTGTCTATTCCTTTTAAAATTTATATCCTTTTTGTTGAACTATATTGATCTGTTATTTTTGAGTATCTGTAAGTTACCGTCTGGAAAACTTAAATGTACTTCATTAACATAAGAAAATTAAATTTACTGTTGAGTTTGTATTAGAGTAATATTATTGTTTAAAATTATTATTAAGTTTAACAGTTTTTACTATAATATATTTTATGGTTGTATCTATTTGTAAATAAATGTATGTATAACAACTATTAAAATACTATAGTATGTGTCAAATTTTATTGCCGACTCCTCTGGTGGTCTCGTATAATCTGGGACATGATTCCTTTTAATTGGTGGACTACTGAGTGATCTTTTGTAGTCCGATTGCTTGATGTGCAGAGTTATTGCTTAAAACGAGATTAATTAGGTTAAGCAATTTGAGACAGGTTATAAGAAAGAGGTTTTTTACCAAAATCTCAGTGTAACGTAGGTACACATTTTAAAATTTTTATTTATTAATAAAAACTAGTTATTATCATAAATTATATCACAGAATTAGGAATTATTATAGTTTAAAACTTAAATAAAATGAAAAACAGTTTTATTCAGAGTCAATATTTTGGGCATTTGTAATGAAGGTGATCGACACAAATGTCTCCGTTGTGGATTTTCCCCGGAGGGCATTCGAGGTCAGTTTTATGACCGTTTATACAGAAGAAATATTTTGGCATCGAGAATTAAAATTTTGGTAGAAGCCATTTTTAAAATCATGGCAAGAGTTACGAGGACATTGAAAGTGGTCTTTCTTCACGCAGTTTTTACCGTTGTAGACTTCTGTTTCTGCACAGATTCCGGATTCGACAGACGCGAATTTTGAGCATTTGTGATATGCTCGGCAGTTTAAGTCGGTCACGTAGCCCTTTTTAACTTGAGAGCAAAGAGTTTCGGAGTTTGATGCGAAATGACATATTGAATCCTCATTTTTTCCACATTTCAAAGTGGTCAATTTCGTACCGTTTTTACATAAGTAGAGCTCACTTCTGCTTTCTTTGGCGTGATATCCGTCAATCTTTCCTTGGCATTCGGATTCATACGGACATTTATAAGATGCTGGGCTTACGCACTCTTTGCCGTTGAAAATTTATTTTTTGGGCAGACGTACATTATTTTGTTTCCATCTATACAAAAATAGTAAGAACGACATTGCGATTCAGTGTCTTGATAATACCCGAGGGAATTGTGCTCGCATGAATTTTTGGTATAAGGGCATGAAAATTTGTTTTTTGGTACACACGTTGTGCCATTAAATATTTGGTTATCTGGGCATTTTAATTCTACTTTGAGACCAAATTCGCAATAGTGGTATTTTGTACAGTTGGAAGTTTGGTCCCAAAAAAATCCGTTTTTGTCTTCACAGTCTGCAGTCGATGAAGGCCCTTGACAATAAAATTTGTCAGAAGATACACATTTTTTTCCGTCGAAAACTTTCCCGTCACAAGTCTTTTCGAGAACGACGCCTTCAGAGCATTCGTAGTAGGAGGAACAGCTCTTGGAATAATCGGGGTAAATCCCGTCCGCTTTTGAGTGGCACTTTTGAGGGCAAACGTGAGAGACGATGCATGAAACGCCGTCAAAAAAGGCACCGCTTGGGCATCGATTTCGTGAAAAAACATGCCCGTTTTTACAAGTGACGTATTCTTCGCAGTTTTCATCCGCGAGATGACCGTCTGGTTTAAAAGCGCAGGGATTTCCGCACTGAAAATTCTCCACACAGTCTGAACCATTGAATTTTTTTCCTTCCGGGCAGGCGAAGAATGAATCTTCGCTTCCACTTATGCACTTAACATAATTCGAGCAATTTTTTAAGGCATAGAAACCATTCTTTCGTGTTTCGCAGATGTCTCGGTGGTTCGAAACCGTCGCCGTCGATTGATACAAAAGTGGGCAGTTGTGAGGACATTTTAAGCCGTCTTCGGTGCACGTCTGCACGTAATCGAGCTCCCCGCCAAAGCACCGATAGATCCTCGTGCAGTTTTCAATCGGGTCAACGTATTTACCGTTCACTCGTCCCGCGCAAACCAATTCCCGGCAAGTTCCACTCGCTTTGCACACCTAAAAAAATTAGTAATGCTAATTAAAAAGCATTATACAATTTAAAAACTGCAATACGGGGCTTCGTAAAATAACAGTTTTAATGTTCAAACCTAACGGTGCAAAATTGCTCAACCACTACCTAAAGTGCGCAAACAAAAATGAAGTTTTACCTTATCTTTTGAAGAATATATCGTCCCTTGAGGACATGAAAAAATTTCTTTGGAACCATCACTACATTTATAGTATTCCCTACATTCTGTCAAAGGCTTCACGTGAAAGTAATTTCCACTTTTTGGACATTTAATTTCAAAAAGATCGATATCTAAAAAAAAGTCTCTTTTTTACGAATAAAAAAAATCGCAACTTACATGTAAAAAATAGAACGAGGGAAATTATTTGGAACCACATCGCGTAAAGGATCGACAGGAACTGAACGGTCGCGGCGTCTTCGTGAAGTCTCGCGCGGTTTGGCGGGGGTCTCAACCCGGATACGCCGCGGGTCAGTGAGGTCGGACTGTCGCTTAAAAAGTTTCGTATTTCTTTTTTTCCCTCTCTTTCCATTTAATCTTCTTTTAAACGACTTCATTTTAATATAAAAACAATAATCGATTTTGTAACGCAGTAAGAAACGCTCAATATGGTTTTTTCCAAGTATTTATGTGACGTCAGAATAGTTTTTCGTTTTTATTTTTGTCCGTGTACTTGTAATAATTAGAAATTTTTAGCGTCATTAGCGTTTTTAATAATGAATACATAAATAGACTATACCGGAATTAACATTTTGGCAATATCCTTTCTTATGAAATTTTGTTTGTACTTTTCAAATAAGCTAAATAAGCTCCTAATTTTTTTTGGGGGGGGGGGGGACCCGAGGGGGGCTGATGCTGTGTGGAGTTTTCAGGAGCTTCAAGGTTTTCGTCAAAGCTTTTGGGTGTGAGAAAAAATGGGCTTACAAACTGCTTTCTCTATCCAGATAAACGAAAAACGAAATTCTACATTTATTTATACCTTTGTTCCAACCGCAGTTTGAAACTCCTGGAGCATGCGCAGAAGGATTTGCACGTTAAACCTGACGTCAGAAGACTTCAGATTTGGCGGACCAACGATTTAAACGATGTCAACATTGACGTCCAAATCCTTCTACGCATGCTACAGGAGTTTCAAAACAGTTTGAATTGAAACTGCGGTTGAAACAAAGCTATTATTTATAGAGAGAAGAGAATCGGGGTGGCAGAATATCACCCATGGCTGAAAAGTCTATTACGTGCTTAAGGAGAATAAAAATTTAAGGCGTAATACACAATTTCGTGATAATCTTCCTGAGACGAGGAATCCAAAAAAAAGATTTTTTTTTTTTTTTTTTTTTTTTTTTTTTTTTTTTTTTTTTTTGGGGCAACCGACTACTTGGTCATGTGCCCAGTTGTCTTTCAGAAGAGTCACATGGGGGCGCGCGGGACCCGCCCGACGGCAGGCACCCAGTCCAGGCCAACCGGCAGCCACCACCGCACCGGGGGACCCAAAGGATTCCCAAAGTTAAACAATAATAAATGCTTCTTCTTTTAATCCTTTTTTTTTTTTTTTTTTTTTTTCCTTACGGAGCCCCTTTTCGGGGATGTAGATAAAAACCATTTACATACCTATGGAAAAGTCCACATCCCCTGGGGGTCCGGGGCGTTTCGCCCTGGGATCCCTCGTGTCCCCCCGACACAGCAAGAGCATACCCGCCACCCCGGCCCGGCGCCCACCCCGGACGGGCCCCTCGCCCCCCATGTGACTACGTTATTAATTACACTCTCTTTTCCAGACCAGCGCCTTGCAAAAAACGAAATAACTTTTTGACCGTATCCTCCCTATCCCCCAGAATCTCCTGTAAGGATATTGAATCTTTAAAAAGAAAGCTCCTTAGCGCCTCATACTTTCGGCAAACCGTCAAGACATGCTTGACGGTCTGCTCCTCATTGCATATCTCGCATGTCGGCGGAGGATCCCTACTCATCAAATGGCCCTTACTCCATCGGCAATGCCCTATTCTAATCCGCGCCAGGATTACCTCTTCCGATCTCGTCCGCCTGCATGAAGTGGTCCACTTTTTTGTGCTTGCCTTAATCTCTCTGAGTTTATTGTCTTCCACATTTCTCCACTCTCGTTCCCAACCCCAGCCAACCTGTTCCTTGAGGAAAGCCACCAAGTCCCTACAAAAGATAGCTGGAACTTCTATGCCATTTTTGGCGGCAGCCTTGGCTGCTACGTCAGCACTTTCGTTTCCAGATATCCCGCAGTGACCAGGTATCCAAAGAAAGAAAACCTTGGTACCTTGGGATAAGAGGTTTCTCAGCGTATACCCAATGCCTTGGAAAACCGGATCCTCGCTAAACATGCCGGTCATGATCGCAGTCAAAGCTGCCCTGGAATCCGAACAGAGGACAAGTGAATTATTCGACGGCTGTGCAATATTTATGGCCTTTTCAAGGGCCACTAGTTCGGCGCTATAACTGCTAGATATCATATTCAATTTAAATAAATACTGTCTGTCTCCACTAATGACTGCTGCCCCAGCCCCTCCGGGGCCTTTAGAACCGTCTGTATAAACAAAGTGGGCTCCAGGGAAACAAGATTTTATCCTTAAAAATTCCTTTTTGTACTCATTTGGAAGGGAACTAGCTTTCGTTAGTTTCCCAAAAGGCAAAATAACTCTGGGCTTGGGGATCAGCCACGGAGGCACCGCTGAAACCGTCTCACGTCGAATAGGCGGAACCAGGATCGACATACCTCCCAGTAACAACTGAACTCTTGCTGCAAATTCTTGCGAGGAAATTGGACGGAAATTTGGCGCAAAAAGTTGATTTAGCGGATGTGAAGGGGAAGATATAATTTTGGCGTAGTATTTCAGATCAAGGTAATTTCTCCTATACTTGAGTGGAAGCTCCCCTGTTTCAGCATGGATACTAGTGACAGGACTAGAGCGAAACGCTCCGATAGCGATTCTTAGCCCTGTGTTTTGTACAGGATCAAGAATACAGATTTTTTTGGTTGTGGCAGATCCATAGGCATTACATCCGTAATCTAGCCGGGACCGAATTAAGGATTTATAGAGCAGCGTCAGGCTCCTGCGGTCAGCTCCCCAGGAGTAAGAGCTTACTGTTCTTAAAACATTCATAGCTTGGTAGCATTTTCCTTTTAACTTCTTGAGATGGGCAACCCAGTTTAAAGTCCTATCAAAAGTTAAGCCTAAGTACACTGCAGAGTCCACAAAAGCAATCCTTCTGCCAGCAACAACCAAATCTGGGTAGTATGGGGGGCGCCTAGAAGAAAACAAGATGGCTACAGTTTTTTCAATGGATAAAGTGAAACCATTCTGTTGCAGCCAGCAGTTGACAGAGTTCAAGTTCTCTTGTACCTCTGCTCCTAAATTATCCAAATTTTTTCCCTGGCAATAGAGGACAAGGTCGTCGGCATACAGCATACCTCTACAGGGGGCATTAATTTTTGCGAGAACTCCATTAAGGGCCAAACAGAACAAGGTGGGACTGAGTACACTTCCCTGTGGGACACCATTTTCCTGCATATAACTGTCTGAATATGAGGCACCACAGCGGACCCTGAAGGTTCGATCTTGTAAGAAGTTAATTATAAACGAAAGCATATTTCCATCAATTCCCAAACTCTGGAGGGTATCTATGATCAGCCGCCTCCAAGCTCTATCGAAGGCGTTTTTGATATCTACAAATACTGCTAAGAGCCTTTCTTTTTGAGTGAACGCTTCACTCACAGCATGTTCTAGTTGAACTAAATTATCTCGAGTCCCTCTTTTCTTTCTAAACCCACTTTGCCATTCAGACATCAAGCCCTGACTCTCTAAATGCCACAGTAATCGATTTAGAACCATCTTTTCTACCAACTTTCCCATGGAGCACGTCAAAGAGATTGGGCGATAACTGTTTGCCTCATGCTTGGGCTTCCCACTTTTAAGAATCGGAATGATGAGAGCTGATTTCCAGACCATAGGGTATTCTTGATTTGCAAAAATTCTATTAATCACCTTAAGCAGCACTGTTTTTTTATTGAGGCTTAAGTTTTTAAGAAAGCCGATGCAGATGCCATCAGGGCCTGGAGAGGTATCCTTGCGTGTGCTGAGAGCAAAAGAGAGTTCACAATCAGTGAAAGGAATGTTAAGCGGGTCATTTGATTGGCGATTTATTGATAACGGTACATTTTCACGAGCATTTTTAATATAAATGAATGAAGGGTCAAAATTAGCTGTTGAGGAGACTGCATAGTAATGTTGGGCTAAGGTATTTGAGATATCTTCAGGTTGTGTAATGTATTCTCCATTATTCAGCTTCAAAAAAGGCAAAGGGGAGAAGCTTCTATTTCCTCTAATTTTCCTTAACGTATCCCAGAAATAGTTACAGGGGCACTTGATGAGACATTTTCAAGAAATTTGTGCCAGGACTCTTTTTTGCTTTTTTTAACGATAAATTTTAAATGAATCTTGGAAACTCTATATGCTTCATAATTCTCTGTTGAAGGGCGGCGTCGAAATCTATTTTGAAGCCTCTTACGATTTTTAATGGCCTCTTTACATTCTTCGTTCCACCAGGGAACCTTTTTTTTAAGCCTACCAACAGGAGGCGATTTTGGCACCGAAATACTGGCGGCCCTGACTAACTCTGCATTAAGATTGCTGACCAAAATATCAATATCAGGGTGGGACAGGTTCAATCCATCAAAATTTATCGACGCATTATACGTTTCCCAGTTAGCTTTATGGATCAGCCACTTTTCTAAGGTTTTTCCAGAAACAGCGTGCAGCGTAGAAGTTATGATAATAGGATAATGATCGCTTCCGTGGAGGTCATTCATTGCATGCCAAGAGAGATGAGGACTCAAAGCAGGGCTAACCAAAGTCAGATCAATGCAGGAAGTTTTTCCTGATCGGGGACACAAATAAGTAGGGGATCCATCATTCATAGTATTCAAAGCGCAGTGCTCAATAAAATCTTCAACTGCTTTTCCGTTCAAATCACGAGTTTCACTGCCCCAAATTTGGTTGTGAGCATTAAAATCGCCTACTAAAATGATAGGTCTTGGTAATTGGCCGTAAATAGTTACAAGGTCATTCTCTGTTAAGGTGTTAGGAAAGTATAAAGAAACGAGTGTGAAATGCGGAGGAGTAAGGATTCTAATTGCAATTAATTGATAATTTAGATTGGTGTCAATAACTTCGAAAGGGATATTGTTTTTCACCGAAATGCATACGCCTCCGCATGCAATTCGGCCACCGATATAGTCTCTACGAATATGAATAAAGTTTTTAAGTATTGAAATTTTGTTTGTTAATTTTAGATGAGTTTCCTGTAGGCATAAAATGCCTACATTAATGTTTTGAAGCAAAAGGCTTAAATCGTCTTGTCGACAATCCAAGCCATTTACATTCCATTGCAAGATACTAATTTGTTCTTCCATGATTTTTAACTACTTTTCCGCTCTGATCCGGTTTTAGGCTTTTAGTTTTATTTCTAGTCCCATAGGGGGACTGGAAAAGGTTGTTGTTTGAAGCTCCCGTAGAAGCAAGTGATGATTGGGATCCAAATGCTGAAAGGGGTCTTTTGGACGATTGGACCAGGGGATCTTTTTCTTTTGTCTGATTAACCTTGTTTGGTGTTTTTTGTCAGAAGATAAGGTTTTTTTTGTTTGGTCAGTGATTTTAGTAACTTCGTTTTCTATAATATCAACGACATCTATTTTTAAATTATTTTTGTAATTCGGCTGTTGTGATCCAGAAAATTTTTTATTGTCCCTCGTTGTCTTAATCTCCTGAACTTCCATATCATTTACCTTTCTAATAAACAATTCAACTATACTATGCAATCTATCTAACTTTTCATGAAGAGCACTTAGCTCAGTAGAAGAGGGTTGTGAAGAGGTTTGAGGAGTTGAGGAAGCAACTGTTTGGGCAAAAGTCATCACGCCTGGTTTATTAGGAACAGAGGATAATTTCTCATAAGCCTCCTCGGCAAATTTAAAAGATACTTTATCCCTTTTCCTAATTTTTTCTATTTCTTTTTCTTTAGTATAAACCGAGCAGCTTCTGGAGTAGGCCGGATGCTGGCCTTCACAATGTATGCACTTTGGTTCGTTAGTGCAACTATCAGAGATATGTGAGGTGTCTCCACATTTTCCACACACTTTATTCTGACAAGATTTTTGTGTATGTCGATACTTAAAACAGGAGAAACATTGAATGGGATTAGGATCGAAGGGTCTGACCTTGACCGACAATAATCGAAGAAAACATTCTCGGGAAGTTCTGATCGTTCGAATGTTAGAACTAGGGAAGGTGTGGGGATTTTATTTCCTCCATTTCTTTAAAATCCTAGCTACTCTAGTCACCCCTTGACTTTTCAGTTCTTCTAGGATTTCATCCTCCTCGCACTTGAGAAGCTCCCTTACGTATATTACTCCTTTACAGTAGTTGTAGGATTTATGTAATTCATACTTGATTTCACGATTATCAAATGTTGTAGCGTTCTTCAAGTTATAAAAATCATTTTCCCGTTTGATATCGAGAAGCATAGTTCCATTTGGAAGAGCTTGTAAAGATATTTGGGGGCAGAAGCTTTTTAAAAATTTACATATTTTGAGATAACTATAATCAGAATGTGACATTTTCTGAGTTTGGAGCAAGAGACATTATAATATATTTTCGACACCATTTAGTCAGTTTGGCTGAGCTAAAAAGGTCTCTATCCGGAGGCTTAGGGTCAAAGTCCAAATCCGAATTCTCCATCGGATTGCGGAAAAAATAAAAAAAAACTTCTTAGAAAATAACAAAAAACCTTTTTAAATTAACGAAAAAACACAAACAAAAATAATTAAATTAAAAGGGGTACTCCCTGAAGAGAAAAACCAAAATATAGTGTTGAAAAGAGGAGAGACAACAGAAGATGTTAACTCTACCACAGATAAACACTG
>JACGAQ010001619.1:0-55571 GCA_014119065.1 Orius insidiosus
GTTTAATCGGATGACCGGGCGTAAACACCTTTTTTACCAGGTTTTGGGTCGTTTACTTTGATTTTATGGTGTATAAACATCAAACCAGAAAACTATACGTCCCGCTTTGGGCGGGACAGTCCTGCATTGGGGGTGTCCCGCGGGAAGGGCCAAATTTCCCCATACTTGACAGCGCATTTTTTCTATCTACATTATCGTGACTAGCTCCACCTACATTTTTCCATACGATCATTACATAAACATCATATTCCGGCGTCTTAATCGTACAGCTTTTCACATTTACGTCAACTTTTTTTTTCCATCTTTTTCTGACCTATGCTAATCCTTTAGCATTTAAATCGGTGTTTTTTAAACAATAGGTCAATATAAAAATGTAGGAATTTTTTTAAGACATAAATTGACGTTAATTATGGCTTTCGGGATCTGACGACTTGTGAGGGCTTACGAATCACTTTGCTATCCTTAAGAGGCATTTAGAGTAATATATCTCAATTTTCAACGTCTCTAATTGGAGCGTTAAGACTTGACCTTTAAAAGAAAAAAAAAAAAAGAAATTTTTATATTTTATGTAAATGGTCCAATTGCCTTCGTTCCAACCGCAGTTTCATAGTTTTAAAGAGCATGCGCAGTACGATTTGGCCGTCAAATATGACGCCATTGATTTTACAAGAAGCTAGATATGACGGCCAAATAGTTTTGAACGCGTCCGCAGATGCATTTGGCCGTCAAATTTGATGGCCAGTTTGAAGCGGTTAAAACAAATCTTTGATGGCGAAGGTTTGTAGATCGCAATTAAATTGTTTAGAATGGGTGACAATTAAAAAAAAACTTACGTATTCTTTTTCGTGCGTCGAGGTAGGCCTGATTGACCGCGTCGTACGTGATGCATGTCTGCGGCGCTGCGTAAGGGCTGAAAAAAGATAAAAAGGTCTTACAAACAAAGCCAATACATCGGCGAGACTCTCACTCGAGATGTCCTTCTTCGGAAACTCGAGTGTTCGCAATTAACTTAACGATTATAGCACTCACAAATAGCTCTTGAAAAACGACTGGTTGTGTTCATTTTTTTTACGAAACAAGAACTACCTTCTCTACTTTTTAACTTCTTTAAAGAAGTTATTGTGATACCCTCCACGTCGGGTTTTTAAGGAAGGGTCTTCCAGACCCCGTATTGATCTTTACCTATCTCAACTTTGTCTGTGGTGCCGGCCGTCCGTCCGTAGCATTTTTTTTCCGAAACACTTTACTCACACACAATTCTCAACCGATTTTCACCAGATTTTCACCAAATCTTCTTTAGTCGGTGAACAAGAAACTAACGAGGGCGATTTTTGAATTTCGAAAAAATGGCGGAGATATATCTGTTAAAAATTTTAAAAAATTCGCTTCGGCTGAACCGTTGCTCCGATTTTCACCTTTTTACCAATTACTCCTTATTTTTTAAAAAAATTTTTGGTGAAAAAATTACCATTTTTCTAAAACATTTATTATCATTTTAGTAGGGAGAAATTTCGCTCTTCCACCCGCTACGAGAGGGACCTCCCTTGGGCAAAATCCCATTATTTCTGCCTTGATACTTCAAAAAAACTTAGAAAATTTTCGGAAAAAAAAACCTTGCAAAATTTTTCGAAAAGATAAAGACTTGTCCCTCCGTTATACTTGCACCTTCTATATTGCGGTTTCTCTTTAAGGAAGTTTTCGTTGGAAGCTCTTCAAAGTACTTTTCTTTCTAGTTTTTTACCTCTCCTCGGGAATTTATAGTGAAAATCACATTCGTTCTGCTTATTGGCTTTTTCCCTCAATTTTATTTCCTATTTCATATTCTACTTTCTAAAAACGATATCTTTGGGCATTAAAATTTATTAAAAAATTGGAAAAATTAAAGGAATACCTTTGATTTATTATTCTTAAGGTGCACAGACTGGTTTTCTTCTTCGCCTCACCGGTTTGCAATCATAATGCAACTTTTAAAAAAGAAATAACCATCCAGAATCTGGACTTCTAATTAAAAAAGATTCCTTGGCCTAATTTATAAAAAAATGAGAAATTTGGGATGGGCACCTGAGGCGATTCCGTGATGAAACTTTTTTTTCGTAGATTTCTTTATAGACTTACAAAATGAGAATATTGAAAAAAAGAACATACGGTGACATTTTAGGCGAAAAACGCATCCCGTGACTCTCGTGATCCTTGGCGATTCGTGATATTTCCCAATACCTTTTTAAAAGCCTCGGGGTTGAATAAAACGGATAATTAAGAAAAAAAATAAGGAACGCGACGTACCATTCCCGGGATTATTTTCATTCGTTAGTCTCTTTAACTACGTTCCATGTAAAGCTTGGAATGATCTGTCTTCTGACCCACTCCGTACAAGGAACGTTAACCACTTCTTTTTAAAAATAAGTCTATCCTCAATGCGGGTATGAATAAATAATAAAAATCCATAAAAGGAAAATACAATCCAGAAGCTTTTACGTGCATTTCAGACGATTAAATCGGTTAATTAACTATTTTCACCGCATTTTATCCCCTTGCTCATAGCCTCAAAAAGTCTTAAGGAAAGTAAATTTACAAGCTGCTGTCCTGATCAGTCAGTTTTTTACGACAAAAAAACATCGTTTTCACCGGCTTTCAAGACGTTTTTATAGGTACCTACGTAAAATTTTTTAAAAATCAGAGAACACCCATCTTTAAATAGTTTTTCGATTTTTTTTCCGTTGTGGGCTGAAAAAACCACATTTTTACACAATTTTGTTAAATTTTCCACTGTTTTTTGACAAGGAACTCAATTAACTTCCTTAAAGAAGTTATTGTGATACCCTCGACGTCGGGTTTTTGGGGAAGGGTCTTCCAGAAACCGGCCGGCCGGCCGTCTGGCCGTACCTAGCATTTTTTCCGGGACACATTACGGCCACATTTTTCAACCGATTTTCACCAATTACTCCTTATATTTTTAAGAATTTTTCGTAAAAAAATTATCATTTTTTTTACATTAATTATCATTTTAGTAGCGAGAAATTTCACACTTGCACGCTACGAGTGGGACCTCCCTGGGCAAAAATCCCATTATTTCTACCTTGATACTTAGAAAAATTTTCGAAAAAAATTTAGAACATTTAAAAAAAAAAAAAAAAATTTCCTCCGTTATACTTCCCTTTCCCTTATACTTTCCCCTCCTTTATACTTCCCCCTTCCTCATACTTCCCTTCCCCTCCTATATTTTTACTTCTCTGAAGAAGATTTCGTTGGAATCTCTTCAAACTAGTATATTTTTATGTATTATGTTTATTAACAAAGCGATAGGCAAGCATAAAAATTAAAAACTGTTGACCTAGATTATGAAAAAATTGGAAAGAGCCATTGTGAAAGGATTAGTCAATAAAATTAGTTCGAAGAAGAAGAAAAAAAGGAGGCATTTTCGACGAATATAATGATCTGCACTTACAAAACGGAGGCGAGCAAGTTAGCGTCAGAATGTTGATTTAAAACGAGAGCGCATTCGGACGGATCGAAAGACGAATCGAACCCTGTATATTGGATGGCCGAAAGGACCTGGAGAAGGCCGAATAAAAGCCAACCTCCCACCGTCAATCTGAAAACAAAAAATTTATAATTATAGGAAAAGTTTCTTGGTAAAAGAAGAGTGAAAAAAAAAAACGGTTTTTATCAGTTTTGATCAAATATCTCGAAAACTATGCGGTTTATCGCAAAACATAATAAGTAAAAAACACTTTAAATAAAATTTCGAACAAAAAGTTAATTGTTTAAAATTATGCTGAAATGAGCGCTTTCGGAGTTATGGGCCGTCAAATTTTTTAAAGTTTCGGTACCATCAGGTCTAGACCTTAATTTTGACCCTGAAAAAGGGTTAAAAATTGGGTCTCACGATGGTCCTTTTGGACACAAAAAAAATGTTGAAACCCGGAAGATTTTTAAAAGTTTCCATGGATTATGTTTCAGAAATCAAATCTTTGGAAAGTACATCTTTGTAAGAAACATTATGACACCTGATATGTCTTGACGAAATTAGAGTCTACAGGAAGTATTTTGTAATTAATAAAAAAAACTAGGTCTTCGACCTTTAGGGTGTAATTAAAGAACATTAAATAACCATAAATTTATAAAAAAATGCAATTTTCTATTATGCTAATGCAGATAATTAAACGACACCCGCAGATCTATCATCTGGAACAGTCAATTTATCTTTTTTTTTTTTCCAGTTTTATTCAAAACCTGATTACGGTCGGCCTTAAACTAAATAATTGAATGTTAGAGACAGCCGAGGACGGATTTTCGTGTTAATGAGGGTGCGAAATCGTTTGTCATTTTGACGCTCGAAGTTTTCAACTGGAGAGAAAAAATAAGCGTAGTTCTCGTGACTGATAAAATGCGCCTACTACCTTAATTACCGTCCCCAGTCACATTTAATCCTTCGAGCCCTTTCAAATGTCGAAACCCCAACATTGTCTACGTCGCGACGCAATTTTTTCGAACTCCCGACATAAATCTGAAGCTCATTACACGGCATTAACGTCACTCGGACAAGCGGCCGGCACTTTCATGTCTTTTTATACGCTCTTGATTTATTCTGATGAGAAAATAAAATATGAAAATGAAGAGATGAAAGTGAAAAATAGGTCAAACATTTCATTTCTAGCATTAAAGAATAACCGAGGTCGTCTGTAGTATGTAATATTTAGATCTGATGAAGGGAATAACTATAATCATCACATCATATGTGATGTGATGATCATCACAGTCATATTTCACGACCGGATTCGACCTAATAGATCTTTTCAAGCGATAGAAAGTGAGGGAAATGCATTCATCGAAGTGATTGCTGCATGAGAATGTGCAGAGGCAAATTTGGCTGTAGCTGAGGCAATTGCAGTGGCAAGAGCCGTTGCTGTGGCTGTGTCAAATAATACGGCAACGACTGTGGCATTGACTGTGACAGTGCGTGGCTATGAATGTAGCACTGGCAGTAACTGTGGTAATGTCAACTAAGGCAGTGGCACTGATTTACAATGAAAGTAGCTGTTGCAATGACTGTTGAAATGGTATTGTTGAAATGGATCAATGACATCCATTATTGACATCCATAATCAGCAATATTTCGCGACCGAATTCGACCTAATAGATCTATTCGAGCGAGGGAAATGCCTTTATAGTAGTGATTGCTGCATGAGAATTGGCAGAGGCAAATTTGGCTGTAGCTGAGGCAATTGCAGTGGCAAGAGCAGTAGCTGTGGCTATGTCAATTAAGACGGCAGTGACATGTAGCAGTTGCAATGACTGTCGAAATGGTAGTAGACGATAGGGATGAATGTCAGTGTCTAAGACTGATGCGGCATCATTGACTGTGGCAGTGGGTGGCACTGTCAGTAACTTTGGCAAAGGGCAGTGATTGTGTGGTACTGATTTGCAATGAAAGTAGCAGTTTCAATAACTGTTGAAATGGTTATAGCAGTAATGGATCAATGCTGGTGTCTATAATTGATGCGGCATTAACTGCGGGAGTAGCAATAACTGTGGCAATTCCGTATTAGTACGGCAATGAATGAGGGATTGATTTGCAAAGAATGAGGCAGTTGTAATGGTTGCAGCAGTAATGACAAGTGTGGCAGTGAGTGGCAATGAAGGCAGTGAGCTTAGCACTGGAGTGATTGGCATTGAATGACCAGCCTGAACCTTGCAGTTCATTTTATTATTGATTTATTCCATTTATAGGGAAATCCATGTTTATGTGGGAACGCCCATATCCTTCCCAACGTCTAATCAAATATTCTGCCTGGTACAACATTCAATCAAAACATTACAAGTTATTACTCGATTCAAAACAAGATTTAATTATCCAACGGGCAAGACATTCATCCGAGCTCCCATTTACCTATAAATGGGCAATCCCAAATTGATTTATCGATTCCTACCGCCCGTTCTTATCAAACTTTATTTATCGATTAGTTTTTTGTAACTTGAGCGAATAAATCAGCTTTTATCGTTCTAAATTATTCAAAAACACCTGTTACAAATAGCACAAAGAAATTCTTAAGATTTAAATATTTCTACTATACTTTAATTAAGAAAAGAGGTGTCGGACAAATTTTATAAGACGCCTTGAAAAGGTCAAACGGTAGTCTCATAAAAATAAGAAATTGCTTTTTTTTAATTAAAATTTTTAAAGCTTTTGATTTATTAAAAGACGATTTTACGACAAAATCTTGAGAACATAAAAGCATTAATTATACGGATTAAATAAAACTAAATTCACGCATGGTTGACCTATTCAACTTTTAGGTAGCAAATCAAGATTTTATCGCATTATAAATAATCAATAATTTTTTTTCAATACAATAGAAATTCGTGATTCCTCTTTCAGACGGAGAAAGAAAAAAAAGTGGACCTTGAATAGTTCAATGTCGGAGATCTCGACCGGAGGGAAGGTCGTGGCTCAAATCATAACGGACGGAAATAATTTCCCCTGGACTTGGCAGAAATAGGCAGAAATAGGAGGTAGTATGTTGAAATAACGATGGCAGTATTCACTTAATTTGTTAGTGGCTGTGGCAATGAATGCTGCAGTGACAGCGTCAGCAACTGGGTCAGTTAATACGACAGTGAATGTGGTTATAACTGCGGAAATCTATAAACTGAATAGCTGACGATCCCACGAGTGCATTTGTGACAATTTTACGACTGTTTAGCTGATGATTAAGCGACTGCTTAGCTGTGGCGACTGTGGGTGTGGGCAAAGAATGGGGCAGAGATGTGGTAGTATGCATTGATGTGACATTGACGGTTGCAGTCACATTTTCAATGGCAGCCACAGTGACAGCAGTTGTGCCTGTAACTGCGGCAATGACTGTAGCATTAACAGCGGCAGATGACTTGCACAAAAAAATATTATAAAATAAAATAAATATCAATGTCTATCCAATTTAGGAGCATTTTATTGACATTAGGCTTTACGTCCAACTAATTTTAAGGTGTCGTGGACGGCGTGTTTCCATTGAAATTTACATTTTTCGAGATAAATAATCCCGGGCCCCCCAGGGAATTCGAACCCATGTAAGGATTAGATATTCTGCACCGGAGTCTTTCACGCTACACACGAGCTACCGAGGGCCCTTCAATCGAGCATCCGATGGTTTCAAACTACCAAAATTACAAAAAATATTATCTGATTCATTTCTTGGGACGAGAATCCCAAAACTGAGGAAAACGTCTAGCATAAAGTCTTCTATTAAAAAAAGAGGTCTTAAAATTTTTTCAAATAAGTTCTTTAAACTGATTTCCGTATTAATTGAGGAAGCTTTTTAATGGGCAAGCTACTATTCTTGATTTCTTAGGCTTAGTTTATGACGCCATGCATTTTATTTTAACGAGCAATTCCTTCGATGGAAACTTGAACGTAACTAGGTTTACGTTGATTTCGATATCGTTTTTATGGCTCAATTTTTATCTTTCAAGGCTCGGGCTTGATTTATCAGATGACTAATTCTTAAACGGAAGGTAGATCAACTGAAGAACTATCTACTAGGCACAGCATCGCTACAGGCAATGCCAAATTGATTGCCACTGCCACAGTCTCTACTAAGTGGCGTTTCCTTCGCTTTCCGATGTTTCCGCAGATGCTGCTAGTTTTGACTCACTTATAATTTTTAAATACGTACTAAAAAAATTTAAAAATCTCATCTCTTAAGATGTAGACTTTTTTGGAAATAGGGCTATATTTTTGAGGAAGTTAAAATTTAGGGATTTACTAATAAAAGTCAAGAGGAAGGACCTTTAAAATGTCAAGGTGGAGATAATTTTAAGCATAAAAAAAGACAGAGATAGTGTCGACGTGAAAATTATACTTTGAAAACCTCTCTTTCGGAATCAGGTTCTAGAAATTTCGACGTTTCGATGACATTTTCCGACTTTGAAAGGTGAAAAATTCGCAAAAAGTTAAATACTCGACGTGGGAAGAGTTTAAAATTTCCATCTGAAATGTCTACGTATTTAAATTACCCCCGCATTGACATTAATCAAACGGGGTAAAAATAAGTGGATTTGCACGTAATCCTTATTTTAAAAGAGATTGCAATTTTATTGGGAAATCTTCATTTTCACTATTATTCAGACGTTGGTTTAACTGAGACAAAACAGTCGTTAAATCATAATTAATTAATTATTTCAATAATTATAATCACAAAAAAGTTCGATCCTTGGCTAAACAGTCGCTTAATCGGCAACTAAAGCAGGATCGTCAGCTAATCAGTCGTTAGATTGCCAGCTAAACAGTCGCTTAATAATCAGCTGTACAATCGTAAAATCGTCAACAAGTGCAATCGTGGGATCGTCAGCTATACAGTCGTTAGATTGCCAGCTAAACAGTGGTAAAATCGTCAACAAATGCAGTTGTGGGATCGGCAGCTATACAGACGTTAGATTACCAGCTAAACAGTCGCTTAATCATCAGCTAAACAGTCGTAAAATCGTCAACAAATACAGTCGTTAGAACGTCAGCTATACAGTCGATAAAACAGCAGCCTGTCTCCTGCCAAACAGTCGCTTAATCATCAGCCAAACTGTCGAGGGATTGGCAGTCGCCAACAAAGCAGTCGTTTGATCGCCAGCAAGCGTTTAATCGTCAGCTAAACAGTCCTTAGATTCTCAGCTAATCAGTCGTTAAATCGTCAACAAATACAGTCGTAGGATCGTCAGCTATCCAGTCGTTAGATTGCCAGCAAAACAACCGTTAGATCCTCAGTTAAACAGTCGCTTAATCATCAGCTTAAAGTCGTGGATTGCCAGCTAAACAGTTCCTTAATCATTGCTAAACAGTCGTAAAATCGTCAACAAATGCAGTCGTTAGGACGTCAGCTATACAGTCGATAAAACAGCAGCCTGTCTCCTGCCAAACAGTCGATAGATTGTCAGCAAAATAGTCGCTTAATCATGAGCCAAACTGCGAGGGATTGGCAATCGCCAGCAAGCCGTTTAATCGTCAGCTAAACAGTCCTTAGATTCTCAGCTAATCAGTCGTTAAATCGTCAACAAATAGTCGTAGGATCGTCAGCTATCCAGTCGTTAGATTGCCAGCAAAACAACCGTTAGATCCTCAGTTAAACAGTCGCTTAGTCGCCAGCTAAACAGTCACTTAACCGTGAGTTAAACAGTCTTTCTATCGGACCAATATTACGGCCTGAAAAACCTGGCGGCGGCTTTTACCGCAGAAAATCGCTACAATCATCTGCGTGGTTTGGAACACCATATCCTACATCATGGAGGGTAATACAATAACTTCTCATTATGAAAGTAAAAACGATTTTCAAAGGATAAAAGATTCATCAAGTCCTCCAACCTTCTTTTCGCTTTGCAGCTCTCCTAATGAAGACATTTAAAAATAAAAGACATTTATAGTTTCTGGTCAATTTGAACCGTAAAAGTTGCATCAGGTGCTATCTTAAACTGCGTTTATTTATGTTAGCACGCCACTTGTCCCCCGCACAAATTAATAGGGCGTTCGAAGGCGTGGCCCGAAAATTGCGAACGCGTTTTCTAATTGGCCAGGAGGTTACATCACGGATACTCTTCCGTCCTTGACATCGTTCAAAGCCCTCTTGGAACGAAACAACCCCTTCATAATGTTTACCAGCAGGTTTATTGACTGCTAAACTTATAAACCTCGGTGTTGTAATGATAATGTCTAATCTTATCCTCTCTGTAGGTTCACGCCTATGTCTAGACTTCAAGTTTTATCTTTTCAATCCTTCATTGCAGAAGTTACATATTTTTTTTCTAGGCCATAATTAACATTTTAAAACACTTTCCATAATCTCCAAACTAGACTACAGCAACTAAAGCGACAGACAATGCTGCAATTACGAGGTAATCGAAAAATTTAAACTTGTGTCCTTGTGGTCGTAAGTACAGCCGCTTGATCGATTAATGACTGTATAGCTAAACAGTCTAGCTCAGATTAAGCGACTGCTTAGGATTAAGCAAATGTTTAGAGACTATCTAAACGATCAAACGACTGCTTTGCTTGAAACGATTAAACTGTCGCAATCCGTTAGCTGATCCAACCAATGTTTTGACGAGTTTAACCACTGTTTAGCTAACGATCATAAGATGTCATTCACTGCCCGTCACCAGTTTTTCCCCAGAAGACTTCACGACCACAATGTTCATCCGATTTTCACCAAAATTTCACAGAATCTTCCTTTCATGGTAATCTTGAAAATTTCGAGAGCTTTCTTCGAGAGATTTGTACGTCTATCTGTCGTGCTACAACCTCGGTCTATTCTTCTCATTCGCGTAAGTATCGAAATCATCTTGATATTATGCAATCTATTTTTAGATAAAAGATCTTTACTTCTGGTTTATGAGGGATAAATTCAACGGTACCCGTTAATTAAAAAACCGTCCAGACTTTATGAGGTGGGTGAGAACAATGGAGGATTCTAGAGCCTTAGAAAGTTCTAATCAATAGGTGATCCTATCATTATCATTACCGAGGTTATATAACAACACCTACGAAGACAAATGACATACTGAATTGCTTTAAAAAAACTTAAAAGAAAATTTAAATCGTCTAAGGTAAAAGTGGGGTAAGATGGGGACCCTTAGATATTTTTGTAAATTTAAAAAAATTATAAAAAGCTTCTTTTCCACTGATGATCTCAGGGACTGAAGCACTCAATCGAAAAGAATCGACACTACTCCATCTTACCCCACTTTACTGTAGACAATTTTTTTTAATATTGTACATACAAATGTGGCCTATTTAGAAGCTTTTCGTCGATAATACTTTTCGATTTGTCTAGAAACAAGGGGTTTACAAGAGATGGTAGAGCAGGTGTCGTTCTTCAACATCTTCTATCGACTGTATACTGACGATCCAACGACAGCATTGTTGACGGTTTTACGACTGTTTAGCTGATTAAGCGACTGTTTAGCTGATGATTAAGCGATGTAGCTGATATTAAGCTGACACAATGACATATTAGACTTCCTTTAAGTAATACTTACAAGAAAATTGAAAATTTTAAATCGTCTAAGGGAAAAGTGGGGTGATTTTTGTGAATTTAAAAAAAGTTATAAAAACCACATGCTTCTTTTCCACTTATGATATCTGGGACTGAAGCACTCAATCGCTAAGAATCGACACTACTCCATCTTACCCCACTTTCTATAGAAATGTTTTTTTAACATTTTACATATAAATGTGGCCTATTTCGTCGATAGTAATTATCGATTTGTCCAGAAACAAGGGGTTTCACAAGAGATGGTAGAGCAGGTGTCGTTCTTCAACATCTTCGCCTATTTTGAATGCTAATAGAGGTCAAATCGTGATCGCATTTAAAGGAGGAAAGACGCGACTTTTGTATACGAATGCCCCTTTTGTCAAGTCCTATCTTTCTCTAAATTAGGCTACGAAATTCGTAAAAGGAGGTGTCGAGTTTAGATTTTTATCTGCCTAATTTGAATTTTTTTAAATTTGTAGTCACTATTTACATTTATGAGATAATTAAGCATTTTATTTTTTAAAAAATTGTGATTTCTTCTTATCTCCTCATTTTTTGCACAAAAAAATAATTTATGATTTTAATGTTTATTGCGTCCGTATTCCGCAAGATTGTTGATTTTCCCATCAAATAATAAACCATTTGATAACCAAATATCAAATAACCAATTATTTTATAGGAAAAATAATAATAATAATTTTTATGCAAATGTTTCTGGATGACTTAAAATATCAAAATTTATGATAAAGAAAATTCAGGAGGAAGAAATTGATAAAAAATAGCTTACCGATTCATATTTTTTGTGATAAATAAATTTACAGGGTCCTTTGGTCTCACACACACTGGTTGGAACACTCGACTGTTGGGGGTCCGGGGGTAGACTGGCAGAACAAGGGTTCGACCAGCATCCAATTCACTTTCTCCGTCCCTCTGGCGGCCTCCACTCCCCTACTCTATTTTTCTTTTTTATAAGCACCTTCGTTTTCTTAAAAACAATCATCGATTTTAATGCTTTTTGAATGTTTATTTTGCGGTTTTTTATTTTCATGGACATTCATTGGGTCAAGTTTACAGTCTATTGGAAAAAATTGTAGGTTTCATACATATTGATTTTTTAAATCACATACTTAGGGACTAAAAAACCCACATTTTTTATTGTAGCATCAAAATTTTGACCTCATTTTAAGCCTATTTCTACAAAGTAGAAGAGGGGGAGGCCGAGGGCCCATTTAACTTCCTTCAAGAAATTGTGATACCCTCGACGTCGGGTTTTTGGGGAACGATCTTCCGGAGGGTCAAATCTAATATAGATCTTTACCAATCTCAACTTTGTCCGTGGTGCCGGCCGGCCGTAGCTTTTTTCCGGAACTTTACGGCCACATTTTGAACCGATTTTCACCAAATTTCCTAGAAACAAGAAACTAACGAGGGCGATTTTTGAATTTGGAAAAAATGGCGGAGATCTGTTTTTATTTTAAAAAAAATTCGCTACGGCTGAACCGTTGGTCCGATTTTCACCAAATTTTCACCAATTACTCCTTATATTTTTTACGAATTTTGGTGTAAAAAATTATCATTTTTGTTACATTAATTATCATTTAGTAGGGAGAAATTTCATACTTCCACGCCTTACGAGAGGGATCTTTCTTGGGCAAAAATCCCATTATTTCTACCATCATTCTCGTACGTAAAAAAATTTTTAGGAAAAAATAACTTTAAAAAACTTAAAAAAAAGTTAAAAAAAACACTGACCCCTCCGTTATACTTCCCCCTCCCTTATACCCTCCCCGTATACTTCCTCTCCATTAAACTTCCACTCCGTTATACATCCCCCTCCGTTATACTTCCCTCCCTTACACTTCCCCTCCCTCTTTCAGAATAGACACCTCCCGGTCTTAACCCACTTTTTTATGAAATAGATTGCTCAAAATAAACAACTCCTGGTCTTACCCTCATTTTCCCTTTTTTTTTCTCCCAATTTTGAGCGTGTTTTGCAAAATAGGAGGATTAATACGTTGATTTTGGATAGTAATGCCATATAATTTGCGTCTACCGGTTCGCACGATGTTGCTCTTAAAAAAAACCATTGTTGATTTTAGCCATCGTGTGAAAGTTAAGGTGGGTCGCGGTGGCTTCTAAAAAAGGTTAAGCTTTTGTATTGTAAGGTTTACTTAAAAGAAGGGAAAAAAAACTGGAACGCGGCTTTAGCATAATCCGAGAAGACACAAATTGCGTCAGTCGGTTTCCACGCCTCTATGCGTTTTTTCACAAGGAAAGAAATCATTCTCATCGTGAAAGTGGCGTCTGAAAAACAAATCGTCCGTAAAACTCGACACGCTTAACTTGTCCGACCGCACTTATCGAGGAAAAAAGTCATATTTTATTTCCTTTTAATTTAAAAAACATTTTTTCCCACTAATTTTCAATTTTCCTTTTTGACCGCTTGAGGTTTACCATTTTTTTCTTCTTCCTTTTTTTTTTGGTTCATCTATAATTTATAAATTATAAAATTTTTTGTAGTGAAAAAATTAGAACAAAAAGTTATAATATGAACCTTGGCCCAAATATGAGCTTATATTCCACAGCCTCTGGCGTTATGAAATCCTGGTTCAAGTTCGGTATGTAAGAATGGTCCGGCCTTCAGGAGCAGCAGGGTCCACGTGGGACCCCCCCCCCCCCCAAACGAAAAACGGAACGTGCAACTCGCTTAGGGCGAGGCTCATACTCTTTCATCACATTTTTTTTTCTAAATAGCTATAATTTATAAGGAAAAACACTTAAAATGATTGACCTAAAATTATTTCATGTTCTTAGAAAGAATCATTTTCAATATCGCTCATAGATAAACTTTAGACGAAATAAGTCAAGGAAGTAACTAATGTCTTCGCCGCGCTTGACTAACGACTGTTTAGCTGGTGATTAAGCGGCTGTTTAGCTGAGATTGTAAGAGCTGTTTGGATGATGATTAAGCGACTATTTATGATCTAACTACTATTTGGCAGGTGACAGGACGCTGTTTTATCGTTTTATCGACTGCATAGCTTATGATTAAGCGACTGTTTAGCTGAGAATCTAAGGACTTTTAGCTAACGGTTAAACGGCTAGCTGGCGATATAAGACTGCTTTGGGCAACTGTCGATCCCTCGACTGTTTGGCTGCGATTAAGCGACTACTTTTTGACAATCTAACGACTTTTTAGACTTTAAGACTGCATGTTGACGATTTTACGACTGTTCAGCAGATGTTTAAGCGACTGTTTAGCTGAGAATCTAAGGACAGTTGAGCTGATGAGTAAACGACTTGCTGGCGATCTAACGACTGTTTGGCAGGTGACAGGCTGCGGTTTTATCGTTTTATCGAATGCATAGCTTATGATTAAGCGACTGTATAGCTGGCGATCTAACGACTGTTAGCTAATGATTAAGCGACTGTTTAGCTGAGAATCTAAGGACAGTTGAGCTGATGAGTAAACGGCTTGCTGGCGATCTAACGACTGTTTGGCAGGTACCAGGCTACTGTTTATCGTTTTATCGACTGTATAGCTTATGATTAAGCGACTGTATAGCTGAAATCCACGATGTATTGTTGACGATTTTACTACTGTTTAGCTGATGATCAAGCGACTGTATAGCTAGCGATCTAACGACTGTTTAGCTGGTGATTAAGCGACTACTTTTCTGACAATCTAACGAATTTTTAGACTTTAAGACTGCATGTTGACGATTTTACGACTGTTCAGCAGATGTTTAAGCGACTGTTTAGCTGAGAATCTAAGGACAGTTGAGCTGAGAGTAAACGGCTTGCTGGCGATCTAACGACTGTTTGGCAGGTGACCAGGCTGCGTTTATCGTTTTATCGAATGCATAGCTTATGATTAAGCGACTGTATAGCTGATCTAACGATGTTTATGATTAAGCGACTGTTTAGCTGAGAATCTAAGGACAGTTGAGCTGATGATAACGGCTTGCTGGCGATCTAACGACTGTTTGGCAGGTACCAGGTACTGTTTATCGTTTATCGACTGTATAGCTTATGATTAAGCGACTGTATAGCTGAATATCCTACGATTTGTATTGTTGACGATTTTACTACTTTTAGCTGATGATCAAGCGACTGTATAGCTAGCGATCTAACGACTGTTTAGCTGGTGATTAAGCGACTATTTTGTTGACAATCTAATTACTTTTTGGTAGGTGACAGGCTGCTGTTTATCGACTGTACGTATAGCTGACAATCCAACGAATGTATGGTTGACGATTTTACGACTGTGTAGCTGATGATTAGCGACTGTATAGCTGGCGACCTAACGGTTGTTTAGCTGGTGATTAAGATTCTGTTTAGCTGAAATTCTAAGGACTGTTTAGCTGACGATTAAACGGCTAGCTGGCGATCTAACGACTGCTTTGTTGGCAACTGTCGACTCCTCGACTGTTTGGTTGATGATTAAGCTAACGCTGAAAAGCGGAGATAGAATATAATATTTAGCTTGAAATTCTGCAAGGCTTTTCAGATTTTTAGGAACCGAGTGAATGATTCTAGTGAGTGAAGTTTTCTTTATTCAATTTTCAATAAAATATGAGTCATTGAATGAAAGTTGAAACGGTAGAAAACGAAAACGCGAGCCTTCGTATAAAATCAAGGTTGGATTTTGAGCAAAACATCACGCTATCTATAAAAACTAAAAAAAACTTTCATCACAAAACGTTCCTTTCAAATAAAAATACCGTATTTTAAGGCCAGAAATCAGGTCAGCTCCTCAACGAGGAACTTTACTGCAGTTTGAACAAAAGGAATTTTAATGATAAAATCTTTTTAAAGAAACGTTGGGCATCTTTTATGAAATTTTAGCTTTCACTACAAATACAGAAGCTTATGTAAAAAAAATTTGGAATTTCTGTATAAAATTGCGCAATTTTTACAGCTCAGATTACATTTTGGGACAAGTGTTTGATGTAGACGCACGTGAGACAAGAAGCGAGCCCGATTTAGAATGGTCATAATCTTATGCATGATATATCTTGCACGGACAGGCGACATGGCCTCACTTGCGCAATCCAAATATTTGCCTTTTGTAAAACAACTTGGCCAATCCACTCAATCGATGCCTTTATAAAGACGTTCGCAATCCCTTTTAATTGATTGGGAAAGTAACAAAATGAATTAGGGGCAACACTTTTAGCTCTCAAAGAGAGGTGACTTTATTACACTGTATATCAATTTTGGGAGAGGGTCTTTCTGATCCCTGAGATTAGCTGGTGATTTAAGGGAAGGATCAGCTGACGATTTTACGACGGTATAGCTGCCAATCTAACGAATGTTTAGCAGACGATGTAAGTTTTGTTGAAGGTGTAAGGCTTGTTTCGCTGATGATCTAACGACAGTTTGGCTGACTTGCTTAACTTTCGATTTAGCGACTGTTTAGCTAAAGATCCAACAACCTTTCAGCTCAAGGTGATCCTTTGCATACGATCTGAAAACCGTTTAGCTGGTGTTTTAACGACTGTTTAGCTAATATCTAACAACCTTTTTGCTGACGATTCAACATCAGCTTTGCGTACGATCTAAAGAACGTTTAGCTGGTAAATTAACGACTGTTTAGCTGAAGATCTAGCAACCTTTTTGCTGACGATTCAACATCTGCTTTGCGGACGATCTAAAGACGTTTAGCTGGTAATTTAACGACTGTTTAGCTGAAGATCTAGCAACCTTTTTGCTGACGATTCAACATCTGCTTTGCGGACGATCTAAAGACCGTTTAGCTGGTGATTTAATGACTTTTAGCTGAAGATCTAACAACCTTTTTACTGACGATTCAACATCTGCTTTGCGGACGATCTAAAGAACGTTTAGCTGGCGATTTAACGACTGTTTAG
Organism: Orius insidiosus; assembly: GCA_014119065.1. Taxonomy (NCBI): domain Eukaryota; kingdom Metazoa; phylum Arthropoda; class Insecta; order Hemiptera; family Anthocoridae; genus Orius; species Orius insidiosus. The sequence goes on from JACGAQ010001619.1 coordinate 16,889, forward strand.
CTAAGATCTAGCAACCTTTTTGCTGACGATTCAACATCTGCTTTGCGGACGATCTAAAGACGTTTAGCTGGTGATTTAACGACTGTTTAGCTGAAGATCTAGCAACCTTTTTGCTGACGATTCAACATCTGCTTTGCGGACGATCTAAAGACGTTTAGCTGGTAATTTAACGACTGTTTAGCTGAAGATCTAAACCTTTTTACTGACGATTCAACATCTGCTTTGCGGACGATCTAAAGAACGTTTAGCTGGTAATTTAACGACTGTTTAGCTGAAGATCTAGCAACCTTTTGCTGACGATTCAACATCTGCTTTGCGGACGATCTAAAGACGTTTAGCTGGTGATTTAATGACTGTTTAGCTGAAGATCTAACAACCTTTTTGCTGACGATTCAACATCTGCTTTGCATACGATCTAAAGACCGTTTAGCTGGTGATTTAACGACTGTTTAGCTGAAGATCTAACCCTTTTAGCTGACATTCAAGATCATTTTGCAAACGATCTAAAGACCGTTTAGCTGGTGTTTAACGACTGTTTAGCTGAAGATCTAACAACCTTTTAGCTGACGATTTAACATCTTTTTTGCAGACGATCTAAGACCGTTTAGCTGGTGATTTAACGACTGTTTAGCTGACGATTTAACATCTGTTTTTCATACGATTTAAAGATCGTTTAGCTGGTGTTTAACGACTGTTTAGCTGAATATTTAACAATCTTTGATTTACATTTTAATTTTTATTGCATGCGTATTCTGCAAGGGGGTTGATTTACTATGAAACAATTAACCAATACTAGAGGAAGAAATAAGTAAAAGAACCTTTAGATCTAAAGACCGTTTAGCTGGTGATTTAACGACTGTTTGGCTTTCGATCTAACGACGGTTTAGCTATATAACGACTGTTTTGATGACGATCTAAGCTTGGCAGACGATATAACAACTGTTTAGCTGTTGATTGAGCAAATGCACAGCTGACGATCTAATTCAAAATCTATTGGTTTGCAGTTTTCTTGATGTTCTACGGCGTATCTTTGTTCGATTTTCATCAAGTTTTTTCTAATTCTGTTCTTATTAAATAGAATTTTTTTCTGATGGGTATTTGGGAGAAATATGGGCTTTTCACGCCCGCTCCGCGTGTCCTGGCAGGGCGAAGACTTTCATTTTTTTACAATCCCGAGTGTGTAAAAGGCCAAAAATTTGCATCGTGAATATTTACGACTTAACTATCCGCTAAGTAAAGGCATTCTCAAATTACAAGCTTCAGTAGATGAAAAAAGATCAGATCAATCTTTGAGGCCAGCCCAGTTTGTATAGTTGATACTTCTAATCGATCGTACGTAATACTTTCTATTGAGTCAGAACCTCTTGCAAATCCTCCGAATAAGCCAGAATCAAGATATTTTTTTTTCCAAACAAGAAAATGTCGGCAACGTTATGCTCCTATTTGATATAATGAATTATCGTTCTTTTTGTCCAGGACCCCCGGAGCTAGTCTGGGTCAAAAAGTTAAGGGCATGACAGAGGCTTTCAAAATCGTTCTTTTAAATCCTTAATGAAGATAAATACAAAAAATTAAAAAACCTTGGCATTATTAAAGAAAAATTTTCGTACAATAAGCGATAAAGACAAAAAAAAATTTTTTTTTGTACAATAAAGGACATTTGAGAGTAATAAATCTTTTTAATCAATGTCAAAGAGACTTACTTAACCCGATTCTTATAACTTTTGTCCGTACCGGGTTTCATTTTACTATTCCCACGATAGCCTTATATGTTAATTCTGTGTATATCTTCAATTACGAGGTTTAAACTGAACTCCCACATTGAGGAGAAACAAACGGTAGAAAGTCACGTTGAATAAGGGAAAGAATGGGTCAAAATCATGAGTTTTTCAACCAACAGGATTTTTTTGCAACAAATTTTTGGTGTTTTCAAGGTTGGATGCATCTGCCGATGTTTGTAGACCCCAAACTATGGAAAGTACGAATGAACTAAGAAGAGTTTGCTCGAAATGTTAACCAACATTACAGTCGTTTTTGGTTATAGAGGTTAAAAAAAAGGAGAGGGTTTAACGAATGTTTAACTTTCGATTTAGCGACTGTTTAGCTGAAGATCTTACAACCTTTTAACTGACGATTCAACATCAGTTTTTCAGACCATCTAAAGAATGTTTATCTCGCGATTTAACGAATGTTTAGCTGAAGATCTAACGACCGAGATTTAACCGATTTACTTTAGCCCATGTGGAGTGAAATTCTTTTCATGGATATCAAAAACCTTTCAGTTAAGATGACAAAAATTATTTACTACATCTAAGTACAAATACGGTGTAAATGTAGTTAAATTGTAATTAAATGTAGTTAATTTATTCTTTATAAAAAATGCATTTTTTTAGTCATCAGATACAAATTTTTAATTCATAAAATGTAAATTTCTGTCCTCTTAATCATATTTCAAGATAAAATATCACGGGAATTTTTATAAAAGCTCCTGAACGATTAAGTATTTTGAGCGCTCTTAAGGAACCCTTTTTCTCATGACCTCGTTGAAAATCGTTCCTTGACGTTTATGAATCTCCCTTGAAGTGATTTGTTCCTTCAAATAAAAGGAATCTCTTTTTAACTTTTATGTAGGTAATTGCGGTACCTGAAGATATAATTAACGGAGGTGGTTAACGCCACGTTAAAGTACGCCAGCTTTAAGAAGAAAATGTTAAGATGGGACCAACATAACAATCGTTTTTAGTAATAGTGGTTAAAATAAAAAGTGAATGTTTAACCAATGTTTAACTTTCGATTTAGCGAGTGTTTAGCTGAAGATCTTACAAACTTTAGCTCACGATTTAACGTCAGTTTTGCAGACGATCTAAAAACCGTTTAGCTGGTGATTTAACGACTGTTTAGCTGAAGATCTGACAAACTTTTGGCTCACGATTCGACGTCTGTTTTGCAGGCGATCCAAAGACCGTTTAGCCGCTGATTTAACGACTGTTTAAATAAAAAAATTATACCGAATGTTTTATTTGCCTTAAGGGTTTCATTTGACCCAATTCTTCAAGCTTTAACATTTAAATATTTTCGATTTGCATGTACGATATAAAACTATATCTGTCACAAATTGACCATAAAAATCAACGCATATTTATAGTAAAAATGAAGGCGTAAAAATTTCGCAATCGTTCGTACCCTAGGGGAGGCCTCGCCTTTTCACTTTTGGACATTGCGAAAACGACTCCCCGGTCTCCTTTTGTTTCTGGAGATTCCGAAATGATTTTTTATAAACTTTTAAGGCCTTTCAATGTCAGTTTTATCGCTGTTTTTGTGGGGTTTCACCTAATTACTGGAGGCGGAGGCGTGGACCGTGACCCTTTCATCTTTGAACTGTCCTTACGCCTTTTAGACATAAAAACCCATTCGGACGCGCCTTTTCGTGAGCCAATTACGCTTAAATGCTTACGTTGTAACCTCAAGGTGATTTCAATGCATGATTAAGTTCATAATTTTTTTTATTACAAAAATGGCCTCATTTTTAACTTTTTAAAAAGAAGTTATTGTATTACTCTCTATAAACGGTTTTTGAAGGTCTTCCAGACTCCGTAGAAATGAGTTGTAAAGGAAGAAAACTTTCGGCTTTTCTCGCCCTTTCTGGGCCTGGCAAGGCGAGACTTTTAACTTTCTTAAAGAAGTTATGTGATACCCTCTACGTCAGGTTTTGGTGTCTTCCAGACCCCAAAGGGTCAAATCGAATATGATCTTTACCGATCTCAACTTTGTCTGTGGTGCCGGCCGTCCGTAGCACTTTTCCTGGAACACTTTACAGCCACAATTTTCAACCGTTTTTCATCAAATTCTTGAAAAATTTCTTTAGACGGTGAACATGAATGTAACAAGGGAGATTTTTCAATTTCGAAAAATTGGCGGAGATATGTCTGTTAGAAATTTTTAAAATTCGCTGCGACGAACCGTCGCGTTGGTCCGATTTTCTTCAATTACCCTTATATTTTTTAAGAATTTTTGATTTAAAAAACATTATCATTTTTTAACTTCCTCAAGAAGTTACTGTGATACCCTCCGACCCCCTGTTACTAGAAAGGGTCTTCCAGACCCCGTAGGATAAATCGATAAGTGATCTTTGCCGATCCTGACTTTGTCTGTGGTCGGCCGTCCGGCCGTCCGTCTTTTTCCGGAACACTTCACGGCCGCAATTTTCATCCGATCTTCACCAAATTTACACAAGCTTCCTTTCACAGAAATCTTGAAAATGACGAGAGCTTTTTTCGAAATTTTTCAAAATGGCGGAGATATGACTGTTCAAAATTTAAAATGAGCGCTGTGGCGTACTGTTGGTCCGATCTTCACCAAATTTTCACTAAACATTTTTACATTAATTATCATTGTAGTAGGGAGAAATTTCATACTTCCACCCGCTACGAGAGTGACCTCCCTTGGGCAAAAATCCCATTATTTCTACCTTGATACTTGGAAAAATTTTTGAGAAAAAAATTTCCCCTCGTTATAATTCCCATCCTTTTTACCTCCCCTCGTCATACTTCCCCTCCTTATACTTCCACTCCTTTATACTTCCCCTTCCATTATACTTCCCTCCCTTTTACTCCCCCCGTTATACTTCCCCCTCCTATATTTTTACTTCTCTTTAAGGAAATTTCGTTCAAAGCTCTTCAAACTAGTACTGTTTAAAGTAATCTTTAAAAAAAAACGCCCTGTAGACCCTATTTTTAAATGGATTGTTACAAAATAAAAGGTAGGTCTACTTAAATTGTAACGGCGTCCACTTTCTAAATCTACCCATGCTAATAATCCGATTATTAACAACGTGATTTTGTCGAGTCTAGATCAAGGTTCAAGGGTACCCACTGTTGCCAACGGGTGCCCATGTTATGAATCTTAATTAATTTCTTGTTATAGGTTATAGTTTAACCGATTTCGAGCAAGTGCATACTTCCCCCCACCATCCTTACATGACACAATAGTTTGAGCCACAAATCATTTAAAAAAGGCGAATTTTTTGAAATTTCTACACGTAGGGATCGTTAGGTGCGAGATGTGAATTCAATAAGATGCTGTAATATAAAAAAAAACTTATCATTAAATAAAATAAATACATACGAGAACTTCATCAAAGTTGGGCGACGTAATAGTCGAAAATAAAATTTTCAGTAGGTAGAAAAAATGGAAGTCTTCGCCCAGCCAGTCGACACGGAACGCCGGTAATATGCCAAAATTTCTACCTACTATCGAAAGGATTATTTGGATGTTAACGAAAATAAGGAAGAAAAAATGAGTGGCTTCGCCCAGCCAGTCAACACAGAAAGAGCGTGAACAGGACAGCGACGGACCTCAAGATCACTAATTAGTTTTCTGGGATCTGGAGACTATCACAATAACTTCTGTTTGAGGAAGTTAACCAAATATGGCTTAACCTTATTCGTTGAACTTGAAGTATTTAACCCACATTCAAAAAAATCATCTTCTTACATAATTTCCCTCTTGCGTCATTCAATCATCGAAAATCTGGGCGTTAATTTTCGTAAAAGGTCAAAGGTGTGGAAGACCTGTTTTTTTTAAAGAAAACAGGTGAGCCAATTAAAAACTTACATTAAAAATTCAACAATTTGACACTTTTTCAGAAAGTAAAAGAGAGAAAAATAAAAATTAAAAAAAGTTATCAATTAAAAATCCGAAGTTTGATTTTATAAATTATTGAGTTGGCCGAAGGTGTATGCCATATCACGACTTTTTTGTTGTTCTCCCCGTCGAAATTATTTTTCGATCGGATCTAATAAGTAATTTACTTCTCTCGAGGATTAATTGTCCTGAGATATTTGATCTATTGAGAGTCAATGAGCAAATCATGTTAAATGGGGGCGAGATACGAAAAGGAGATAATTAAGCGTGCAAACTTCGTGATTTATCTGGAATAGGCGTTGTTTCTTTTTTATTCTGGATTTAATAACATGTCTGAAGAAAAAGAAAAGACTGACAGACGGCCAGGCTGACAACAGATTGAGATACGACAACAGCCGGAAAAAGTCAATTTTTATCACCTACTAAAGTTGGATGTTTGCAGCATGCCACCAAGGAGAGCTTTTAAAACGTCGGCTATACCCTATTGCCTCCCTGAAAGCAGGGAAAATTTACTTTTGGATGTAGAAGGGTTTTGAGAGGCTGTTTTTAACAGTCGGAGAAAAGAGTCTTTGCTGGCTGGATTTCTTGGATATGGGTCTTCGCCGGTCAAAAAGTCGGCGGAAAAAAAGGTAATTAAGTAATAAATTTCATTATTTATTCATAGTACACAATAAATAAAAAAAGTCTGAATATTTTTCAACACAATATGTTGCCCTATAAATGTTTTCACAATCCCACCCACCTTTCTACCCATAATTCACAAACCCAAGTTTTTTTTATTCAAAAAACTTAAGTCGGACAAATCCCTTCAAATTTTCGTTAGGGCTATAAAGAAAAAGGACGTTTCCCTTTCATTAAGTCAATTCCGGCACGGTTTCACCTTCTTTATGTCTTCCCCATGTACGGAAAATGAGTTATGACTTTAAAAAACGTCGAGTCCTTCTTTACGGTTCTTTAATCAATTGTTCATCATAAACAACCTAAAAACTTCACTTAAGACATAGAAAATCTATCAGTTTATGATTTTAAAAAAAGAGTTTGACCTACTAAAAACCTCCTTATTTCCTCAATTTTTTGTTGGAAAACTGCTCTCTACGCCGTGTAGTGATTTCCAAGATAAAGAGAATATCTTTTTCAAAAAATATTCCGAATAATTCTAGTGCTCAAAAATAGGAAACTACTTCTAGGGGCGAAAGTGCTGCGATCTCTGGATTTTATACAAATCATTCACAACCTTAATCCGCCTTAAAGAACAGTTGCGAATCTAATTGATTGATGACTTTACAGTAAAATTCAACTAAAGAGGTTACTGGCTACTTGGTAAAACTCTTGAAATTCTCGCAATCCTCATGATTACACACCGTTTATTCAAATGCTCTCTCATTATTCAAAACGGTTATAAAAAATCAAAAGCCCCGCCATATTGTAAGTTCCAATCCAATATTTTGACCAAGGTTGACAAGTTTAAAAATTTCGATTGAAATGACTTAATTGGTGTTATAAAATAAGGTGTTTATTTTCGTGATTTTTTTTATCCTTCCTATATCAAATGGATTAAGAAATCATCCTGAGGGAAGTTAGCACATAATAATTTAAAGAAAATTTTTAAGACCGAACGTTGGTCAAATCTATTGATCCCAGCAGTTTCTGGAATGAAAGTCCAAAATATTTCGACAATTAGTCTTCTCTAACCTAACTTTGCAAATCTATTGTTCCCAGCTGTTTCTTCAAAGGAAGCCAACCATTTTTAGACATAGGTATTGTCCTTACAGGTATCCTGTAGATGATCAGGATTTATGGAGTTCTATCCACTTGTCAAATATTGATCCTAGCTGTTTCTTCTATGGAACCCAAAGTTTTTCGACCCATTGGCCTTAGATAGGATTGATGGAGTTTATCCCTAGTCAAATCTATTTATCCAAGCTGTTCCTGGAATGGAAGTTCAAAATATTTCGACCTATGCTTTAGAAAGAGTTGTAGACTTGTAGGAGTTCTAACCAAACTTCTCCAAATATTGTTCCCAGCTGTATCATCGAAGGAAACCCAAATTCCCACTAGGAACTATTAAAATCATAATTTCTTGTTTTACGATTAATTATTTTGAAACAAAAATCAGAAAGGAATAAAAGTACTGGTTTGAAGAGCTTGGAAACGAAACTTCCTTAAAGAGAAGTATCTATATAGGAGGGGGAAGTATATGGGAGGGGAAGTATAACGGAGTGGGAAGTATGTGGGAGGGAAAGTATGTGGGAGGGAAAGTATGTGGGAGGGGAAGTATAACGGAGGGGGAAGTAAACGGAGTAGGAAGTATATGGAGGGGAATAACGGAGGGAAGTATAACGAACGGGGGTATAACAGAGGGGAAGTATAAGGAAGGGGAAAGTATAACAGTGGAATATAACGGGGAAGTATAAGGAGGGGAAGTATAGGAACGAAGTATAAGGAAGGGATGTAGTAGGAGGGAAGTATAAAGGAGAATTTTCCAAGTTTGTTTTTTCCCTCCGGGTCTGGAAGACCCTTCCCCAAAAACCCGACGTCGAGGGTATCGCAATAACTTCTTAAAGTTAAAATTTTCCCTATAATCTTTTTGCCGCTATATAAGTTCAAGAATAATTCCATTCGATTAAATCAGCACTTCCGGAACGTATTGAGATAAAAAAAAACAATTGGATTTTTCTACGCTTCAGCTATAAAACTTTCTACGGTGGTTAATTGATATTGGCGCAATGGCTACCTGCAGTTAAGTTTGGAGCTTTCCCATCATCAATCAAGAGATGTGGATCAAGAATTCAGCTAATTCCCAAATACGGTAGCAAGTTTGCTAGACGTCACGATTTTTGTTTTTTGGGTATATCTCAGCTCGTTATTGATCATCGACTTGTTTAGTACAGTTTTTTTCTGATATTACATGATAAATGCTGAAAATTTCAAGTCAATCAGTTTACAGGGAGCTGAGATAACTCTGAATCGCCAGTACCCTCGTCGTCTTTTCCTCCTTCTTATCAGAGTGAAGAACTCAATGACTGGGAGTCAGAATGCGCAGTATGGGAATCGAACCACAACCTTACTTTATCGGCCCTTGTTATCAGCCAATAAGACCCCAACGTTCATGATTCCAAGCACCTCAGTAACCTAACGAAGGAACGATTTTCTTGAAAATATAACGTGCAGAAAAAAAATCGTGAAGAAAGTGTAGAAAGAAAATGATTACTTTTCCCCTTATGCTTTTGTAAAAGTCTCGTCATTTTGAGCCAATTTCCTTCTTTTTCAAACGTAAAAAAAGTTAATTGCGTCGATTACTGCTTTTTTCCATTCCACGCCTTTTACGCCTAGTCAATCACATTTCTCAGCGGAAGCACCTTCATAATTTTCCCAATAAGAAGACAACACGGCTAATTCTTGAATAGCGAGGATAAAAATTTCTTATTTTTTTTTTGTGCTTTTTCCTACTTTCATAATCGCGCCTCCGGTGTTTCATGGTTGAACAGCTGAAATTTCATTACGGTCAAAACCGACGTTTTCCTCGTTAACCTCCCGATTAACTTCCCGGTTTAGCTTTCCACTATAAATAAAGATATTAAAATTTAACTTTCTCCTTTGTTTTTTTTTTTAGCCGAGAATTTTCGCCCGCTTCTAATCGTGCGTTTGGCGAATATTAATCGCCGGGTTTCTTCAATTGTATCCTTGAAAGTTCCTTTTAAATACGTTCACTCGTACGAGTTTGACACGAACAAATGTATTTTTATCAGTTCATTGATTTGAAATTTTTCTTGTAAATTATCACGAATAATTTACCTTCACCAATCGTGTCTTTAACGAGAATTATTCATTCAACTTGAAAATTGATAAATATTGCAATATTTCAAAAATTATGTCTTCAACCTTTTTTATTTAAATGATAGCTAATTTTGAGAAATATGATGATAGATAAATTAAAGATTGTAGGAGTTCTAACCATACTTGCCAAATCTATTGTACGCTGTATCTTCGGAAACCCAAAATATTTTGATATATTGGCCTTAGATGATCAAGATTGTTGAAGTTCTATGCACATTTGACTAATATGCCCCCAGCTGTTATCGGAAGGAAGCCCGAAGATGTAGGCGTTGATGAACATGATTATAGGAGGTTTACCCTCATTTTGCAAATTTATTGTTCCTAGCTGTTTTTTCCAAGGAAGCCAACAATATTTCGACTATTGGCCTTAGATGATCAGGATTGATGGAGTTCTATCTACTCGTCAAATCTATTGTTCCCAGCTGTTTCTTCGAAGGAAATCCAATTATTTCGACATATTGCCCTTAGATGATTGTAGGAGTTCTAAGCACTCTAGTCAAATCTATTGTACCGAGCTGTTTCTTCTCAGGAACCCACAATATTTCGACATATTGGCCTTAGATGATCATAATTGTAGTAGTTAGATATCGGCTCGATCAGTCCTTCGAACAATACACTTTTGCCCAATTAACGGTTCATGGCCTAACACGTCTAAAACTAGTTATCCCGAACAATAGGCCTATTTTTGCTCCGGATCACGACAAGACCTTCGCTTTCGTAAATTTCAATATTTTATCAAAAAAATCACGAATTTTTTCTCAATAAAAATCGTGTTTTTTACCATCTGAGTGTGAATATTTGGGTTCATGGCTTACGGTTTCGACACCCTTTGCCTTCTTTTATGTGAAGGGAAGAGAAATCAATTGAATAAGAGCTCGTTTAAGTGTAATGAGTGAGAAGATTTGACCCATTTTACATAACAGTTCTCAAAAGCTATTAATTTTTCTTGTGAAAATAAGTTCATGTCCTTTAACTTTTAATATCCCCTTAAAAAAAATGTGTAAAATAATTTTTATGTCTTACGCCATCTGAGAGAAAAAGTTAATTTTTTTTCTTTAGTTTAATAATGTTGCGAATAAGAAAAGTTGTAAGCCACTGTGTACGAAGTTTAGCGAAGAAAGCTGCTTTAAAAGAAGTAATTTTTTTTTCTTGATGATCCCTCGAGGGAACCTTAAGTGTTCCTCAACGAAAGCTCGAGAAAAGGGCTCGTCAAGGAAAGCTTAAAAAAAAGCTGATCCCTGAGTCAGTTATGCTCATGAGAATTCCTTTACAGAAAGAGAAGCCAAAAAAATCGTTTATGGAAAAAGTGAAAAACGCATTTGACCCAATAAAAAAGCACGATGGGATCATCGATATTGGTTCAAAACCGATCTGCGCTTCTATTTTTAGATTTGACCCTGAAGAATGTGAAGAACCTTACATACAGCAATATGAAGTTGAACCTTCAGAGTAAAAACTTAACTTCAAAAGAATAAAATTGAAAAAATTTATAGCATTCGGAAAGGTCCATTGGTTCTGGACGTTCTAAACTACATAAAAGACGAAATCGATCCTACGCTTACTTTTCGAAGATCGTGCCGTGAAGGAATTTGCGGTTCTTGCTCGATGAACATCAATGGTGTCAACGCATTGGCTTGCACTACGTAAGCGACCCTACTTTTGTTGGAATTCTATTGTTTTTAGTGCTGTGACAAAAGAGCCTTTAAAAATTTTACCTCTTCCTCATCAATACGTCGTAAAAGATCTAGTGGTCGACATGAATCAGTTTTATGAGCAATACAGAAACGTTGACCCACATTTGATGAGAAACTGTACAGAAGGATTGGGAAAAAGGCAGCTCCTTCAAAGCATAAAAGATAGAGCGAAATTAGTGAGTCATTTATATAAGTATTTTTTTCCTTTCTTTTTAGAATGGTTTGTATGAGTGCATTCTTTGTGCTTGCTGTTCGACTTCTTGCCCGTCATATTGGTGGCATGGAAATAAGGAGTTGCCGGAGTCCTTTTACGGTCCGGCTGCTTTGCTTCAAGTAGGTTGAGTTAAGTTTACTTGTTAAGTCGTACTTTAGGCATATCGTTGGGTTATTGATTCTCGTGATGAAAAGACGGAAGAAAGGCTAGAAAAATTAGGAACTCATTTTCAGAATGTTTATTCCTGCCATACTATCAACAACTGCACCAGGTGTTGTCCTAAGGTATTTAAATATTTATATTGAATCTCCATGTATTTGTGAGATTTTTTCAGTAAGAAAGGGCTGGGAGAATTTTGGGCTGTTTATGCAAAGACTTTTTTTCAATCTGGATGCTAATTTTTTTTCTTGTTTAAGGGACTTAATCCTGCGTATGCCATAAGCCAATTGAAACTACATCTGGCTGAAAAAATAGAAAAAGAGGAACCCGATTTTGAAAATCTTCCCTACGAAGGAGATGACGAAAAGGAGTTTAAAGTCCCCGAAAAGAAAGCAGGAAAACCGAAAGTCTTGTTTCAGAAAATTGCCAAGAAAAATTAAATGTTCTCAACGTCAATAAAAAACATCTTTATTTACCTTTTGATCCAAAAAAGGCTTTATTTTAGGTGTGTCTTTCGTTGCGACACTGACTTTCCAGTTCGGTTGGGAAACGTTGACAGAATCTAGAATTCTTTCTGTGCGTTTGATCATTTTCTAAACGGGTGTCAAAAATTAGTTTTCGATTATCTGAAATGTGTTTAAATGTTTAAAGAAGCCAATTAAGAGTTTCCTCAAGGCGTGTTCTGGTCGTTAACGTGCGGAATACAGATTTTTCAGTCCATTAGCTTTGTTAACGAGTAGTCCCGAGTCGTAATGTTAACGCGTAATGTATGTTTAAACAAGTCCCTTTTCAAACGGAATTTATACACACTGTGGGAGGAGGGTTTATTCTAGGAGAAATAACCGGTGATTAATTCACTGAGGTGCCTTAGAAATTATGAAGGCCTATAATCAAACGCAGGGCGGTCATTTTCGACGCAAGAGTCGTGAGTGTTTCTTTTCTCTTCTTTGGTTAAGCAACGGATGAACGATTGTAGCTGAAGATTGAGACTAAAAACCGACATTATTTGTACTTCATAATGAGTTTTGGGTCATTTCCCTCGGTTTCCAGGTGGGTTTAACAGGTGCCTGGGCGTTTAAAATTTCTTTTACCACGTTTTAGGTCTTTTTAGTCGAATTTCTGGTGTAGAAACACCAGTTTAATCTGGTTTCCGGGCGTAAAAACTCTCTTTTACCGGGTTTTAGGTCCTTTTAGTCGATTTTCTGGTGTTGGAACACCCGTTTAATCTGGTTTCCGGGCGTTAAAACTCTCTTTTACCGGGTTTTAGGTCCTTTAGTCGATTTTCTGGTGTAACACCCGTTTAATCAGGTGCCTGGGCGTTTAAAATCTCTTTTACCGGATTTTAGATAGTTTTCTTTGATTTTCTGGTGTAGAAACACCCGTTTAATCAGGTGTTCGGGCGTTTTAGTATCTTTTTGACCTTCTTATAGAAACATATAGAAACCCGATTGTTTTGCAGCTCCTGTACACCAGGCCTAAATAAATCAAGTAGTCTGATAAAATGATGAGTTGGGTCTCTCAACTTTGCATGTAATTCGGGCCTGCTGTCCGTACCCATTTCACTGCTGCCCTTCTTACCCGACTACAGCTATCGCAAGCTATTTAACTTTCCATATCGTTTCCCTATTAACCTGACAAATAAATCTTAAAAACGGAATTTTCACCCATTTCTGATTTATGGTAACGGCTTAAACGGAGCTCGAAAAAAATCTAATATTCAGAAGGAGAAAAGTAGCGTATTTTGTCAGTTCCCAAGACTTATGATATAACGTATATCATATAAACGACGCTTAAAATTACAGGGTTATTTTCTCCGTAATTATAACACGTATTTACTCAGTCTTTTCGATTCTTTTTTTCCCGGAAAATGTTTTTTTAAACTTGCGTACGTAATATTTGGAGATTTGAGCGGTCACGAAGGAACTTCACAAAAAAACATAATTGCGTTCGTGCACGTTTTGACCGGCGGCTATCTTTGTCATTCTTATTCAACTTCCGGGGCGTACAACGAAAAAGCGACCTTGTGTTTGTTTTAGAAAAATATTTTATATGTTCTGTTTGAGAGAAAGTTGATAGATTCTCGTATACATCTAAATCTCGAACCGTTTAATGTGCCCTTGACCGAATAAGGGAGCATTTGGAACAGTTGGGCAATTCGTAGACTCATTACTGGGTGTCCCTCCCTCTTCGAAAAACCGCAGACTCCGTGACTGATCTTGAACTCGTCCTGTGCATATATGACATTCCTTCAAAGCAGAACTAACAGACTATTCAGGGCTCAGCAAATATTTTAAGTCTTTGAAGCAGAAGCAGCTAGGAACAATAGATTTGACAAATATGGTCAGAAGCCCTTGCATTAAAAAAAACGCCCTATATTCAGGTAATGGAATGTTGTTCACGTAGATGGGACGATAAGTTTGGCACCTTGCGTGGAAAATTGCTATGTGCTTGTATGCGGAGATAGCCGAGCGAATAAAATCAAACGTCCCTCCTGGCGAAATAGCGAAACGTTTTACATAACGCGTTTTGATAACTGATTTTCTAAAGGAACAATGACCATATCGACTTCCCATTACAATTAACCTTTTGACCGACGTTTTTCGCCGGTTGGAACAAAGTGACATTTCGTAAGGTGGGAAATTGCGGCCTTTTGAATTCCATATTCCGTCCTATTCTTCGTAACTGAAGTATCGTAAAGTTGGGCCGGGTTTTGTGATTTAGTACTCATTGTTTCCTTTCGGCCTTTTACCTTGGTCGATGGATATCGACTCCCGTTTTTCGTTTCGCCGAAGGTCCTGACGATCGCTATCTTCGGATTATATTTCGCACCTCGTGACTGGATACCTTCGAGGGAGACATCGTACGAAGACCTGAGAGACTCTGCGATGACCTTTAGTTTGCATGTTGAAATTGATCGATCGCACTTTTGTCAGGTGGACGCATAAAATCTCGTCTCCATAAATCACGAAAATTCGACTAGGAAATAGACCTCAAATTTCAGTGCGGGGGAAACGGAGGCGACCTTTACATCAAACGGTTTTATATTAGCATAAAAGGAACGCCCGGCGCGTATAAATCAAATCCGGTGTTTGGTTAAGACTTCTTTTTTTCCCCTCCAGACTCCGGAGGCTCCCCAAGTAAAGACCGCATGGGCGTGGTTGCTCAAATTCCAAAACGACCCACTGACCTCATTTGTTACTTTAAAAAAAGACCATATTTATCAATAAAAATTATTTTTATTACATCCCAAATATGGTTGAGCTTATTTCATCAATTTTTAATTACTCGATTGATGAAAGGTGATTTTTTCCCCCTAAAAAGTTAACTAACTACACCGTTTTATTTGGCAACTTGAATAATTGCTACTCAAAATTGATGGCTACCAGTAGGTTTTCGGCCTGAGAAACGCCCAAGAGACCCAGAAAAATCTATGCGGCATTCTGTAAATAAGCATTATGCGAGGCCGTCAAGGGGAGCTTAGAAAACGGGCGCACGGATTTTGGGCAACAATCGCTTACTTTGAAGAGCTTCCAACGAAAAGTCCGGTTTGAAGAGCTTCCAACGATAAACTTCCTCAGGATACAGGAGGAGGAAGTATAAGTAGGAGAACTAAATTTTTGTAAAAGTGTGAAATAAATTGGTGGGTATCGCAGTAAGTCTTGAGGAAGTTAGAAATTTTAGGTATTTTTGTGTTCGTTTTCTGTAAAAATAAGTACCTAATAAATCGCCATTTTATTTTCCGTTAAAAAAATCTTGAGGAAGTTAAAAAAAAAAAA
This sequence comes from Orius insidiosus, assembly GCA_014119065.1. Taxonomy (NCBI): domain Eukaryota; kingdom Metazoa; phylum Arthropoda; class Insecta; order Hemiptera; family Anthocoridae; genus Orius; species Orius insidiosus. The sequence continues at coordinate 32,212 of JACGAQ010001619.1, forward strand.
AAAAAAAATTATTTTGAAAATTTTATATCAAGGTAGAAATTCAGTACGGTTAGCCAAAGAGAGGCCGCCCTCGAGCCGGCGAAGTGCTCACATTTCTGCCTAGAAAAATTATTAAGTAAAAAAATTTTGGAAAATTAAAATTTTAAAAACATGGAAAATTTTTAAATAATTCAAGGAATGTTTAGTGAAAATTTGGTGAAGATCGGACCAACAGTACGCCCACAGCGCCATTTTAAATCTTTGAACAGTCATCTCCGCCATTTTGAAAAATTTCGAAAAAAGCTCTCGTCATTTTCAAGATTTCTGTGAAAGGAAGCTTGTGTATAAATTTGGTGAAGATCGGATGAAAATTGCGGCCGTGAAGTGTTCCGGAAAAAGTGGCGACGGACGGCCGGACGGCCGGACGGCCGGACGGCCGGCACCACAGACAAAGTCAGGATCGGCAAAGATCACTATCAGATTTATCCTACGGGGTCTGGAAGACCCTTTTCTAGTAACAGGGGGTCGGAGGGTATCACAGTAACTTCTTGAGGAAGTTAAAAATCCTTAAAGAGAAGTAAAAATATAGGAGGGGGAAGTATAACGGTGGGGAAGTATAAGGGAGTGGAATATAACGGAGGGAAGTATAAGGGAGGGGAAGTTTAAGGGAGAGGAAGTATAACGGAGGGGGAAGTATAAGGGAGGGACGTTTAAGGGAGAGGAAGTATACGACCATGTTGACCGACTTTCGAGCCGTCAAAGACCCTTTTCTCCGACCTTCAGGCCAGCAAAGACCCTTTCCTCCGACTTTCAGGCCAGCAAATACTCTTACAAGCTCAAACTTTGGCCGACGAAGACTGTTTTGTTTATCTAGTTTACGATTTAAATTTATCATGGTGGTTACCGTTTCGCTAAAGAGTCCGTTACATAAAGGGAAAGAGAGGAGCCTTCCGTTTCAGATTCTCGATTTTTTTCTCCACTTCAGATGATCCAGATTACGTGACAAACAACGATGTAACACAAAACTGGATTTTATCATCAAATAAAGCAATTTTGAGTATAGAAAAAAAAAGTATAGCAAAAAAAAATTTGGAAAAAGTTGTTTATTTAAAATTTATTTATGCGTCTGTAAAAGGAAATTTAATACTTTTGACCTTTTCTTTCGGGTTCTTAAGCGTTATAAATTTAGAAAGAAAAAAATCCCTTTTTGGTTAGTCCGTACGCCAAAAATCACTTTTGAATAAAATCGTGCAGGGTCGAAAAGCGTCGACCTTGCTACTATTAAAGGGAAAACGGCATCTCGACATAAACAATTCAATCTCGGCATTTTTCAATCGTGCCTCCTATAAAATTCATGGAGGGGCCGTCACGAGTCGTGTCAAGATCAGTGGGTGAGGTTATCGGGGCGAAGAATTTCATCCAAACGTCTCCGGGTGGAGGAGTATGAGTCCTTCGGCTTCCTAAAAGCGATTGTGTTCGTCAATATTCTTCCAATTGAAAGCCGACCTACATTCTTGAGGTCAGGCGAAGATCGAACTCTCTTCTGCGGTTGTATGATCTTGAAAATTTCGAGAGCTCCCAATTTTCATCGACTTCAGTACCTAAAATTCTCGGAAATGGGTGTTTGCAGGCTTGTAAGTCGAAGAAAATGGCCTTTGTGGGCTTGAAAGTCGAAGAAAATGGACTATTCCTGCCCGAATAGTCCGGTGGTCTATTTCGGCCTGAAGGTCGGAGAAAAGGGTCTTTGCTTACTTTAAAGTCGAACACTGTTTTTGTGGCCTAAGGTCGAGAAAAGGTCTTCCGACCTGAAGGGTTTCGCGGATACCGCTGACACCAGTTTAAACAAAAATAATGCGCTAATAATTAGTACCTATTTTATTTCAAAACAAATTTACTGTTTACTAAATACAACGATACTGAAAAAACTGCGAAATTCCGCTCATTCGTTGAATTCAAACATATTTTTTGGTTTTTTAGTTTGACGGCTTTTCCAGATTTCACAGTAGAGAGCGACTAATGCTAAAATGTAACCTAAAATTAATACGAAATAGCTAAAGCCATTGGCTGAAGTCCGAGAGAAATGGCATCTTGCTTCCAATGGCATTCGGGCTTTTTGATAAACCATAATCCTTGAGTCTTGCTACTAATCCTCTTTCACGCATCAAGATAAACCTGGAAAAGATATCAAGATGAATTGAAATGGAAAAGTAGGGTAAGACCGGTGCCGTTGACACCTCCTGGTCTTACCCCACTAATGCGTCCTAATCGACTGCTAATGCACTCAGACATCTCCCAGTCTTACCCTACTTTCCCACAAAATTTTACCCTTTAGCGAAGAGATCTCTGTACGCTGAATTGTCCTCAGCAACAACGCCCACGTGAAATGGATGATACTTTTCGACTTCGGACAACGCGCAGATCTGTGCGTCGCTCATCGTACGTGAAATTTCCGCATAAGCCGCTGCGTCCTCCGTATAATAGGCGAACTGACCCTTCTTTATATGCTTCACGCCTTCCTTGACGTCAAAGAAATGATATTTTGGATCGATTTTCGACAATTTTTGACGACTTTTATCGAGTAGGTGTCGTTGTAAGTCTTGAAAGTTGCCAGATAATCAAAATTTTTTTAATAGAAAAAATGACGTACATGAGTTTCATGAATTATGTAAGGACTGTCGAGCATGCCGAGTTTGATATCGCTTTGTAAAAGCTGATCGACGTTCTGGATGGCGTTTGGAGCCTGGAGTAGCAGACCGTTCAAGATTGCTGTATTGTAATATACGGCCGTAAGAAACGTTACAAAAAGCATCGAAATATAAACAAACCTCGTCGACGTTTTCGACGAGTTTTCAGGAAACCCTAAAAGAATCGTTTTAAATCTTAACAGTAAAGATTATTACCTTGCTGCGCGATTGAGGAAAGGACCATCAAAGTACTCCCTCCCAAGTTATCATTGACGGTAGCAGATTCGTCGTATTTGGAGACGGCTTTGAATGCGATTAAGCCGAAAAAGGAACAAGCGCCAAGACAAGCCCAAACAATTGGGTCCAAAGGAAGTATAAGGGCTTTGTATGTTCCAAAAAGTTTCGGTTGCAAAAATGTAAAACACACTCTGTAATGATGAATAATGAAGTAACAGAAAACAAAAGGTAGATTGCGCCAAATCGTTGAGGAACCCTTCTCTCGAGGAGGGTGCCTCCTCCAGGGCTTAAGTAACTCTTTTCTCGGGCATCTGTCAAGGAACCCTGTAAACAGTGGAAGAATCGCCAACAAAAAAGCGCCATCTGTCGATAAAACAAGTAACATACTAAGGTAATGTGGCGGGAAGATAGCGCCACCCGAATGGAACCACCGAAAGGGAACGCCCTAAAAAGGGAAGTAGGGAGAGGACCCCCCCCCCCCCCCAAGGGTATATAAAGCCGAGAAGCGCCGCATAAGAGTCAGTCTGTCCTATAAAGTTAAGTGAGTAACAAGGTTTTGTGAGTGATTGTGTTGTGAGAGATCGGCAAAGGCAATTATTCGACGACTAAACCCGCGGGAAGTCTAGATAATTGGCTGTTTGTGACGATTCATCTCCGGGGATAGAGAGTGGACGGCGGAATCGGCAAAAGACGATTACTTCAATCGTCAAAAAAACGACAATCGGCAAAAGACGATTACTTCCCAATCGTCAAAAGAGATTACTTCCCAATCGTCAAAACGATTACTTCCCAATCGTCAAAAGACGATTACTTCAATCGTCAAAACGATTACTTCAGTCGCAAAAGACGATTTTTTCATCGGCAAAAGACGATTCTTTCAATCGTCAAAAGACGACCAGAGATCCATCGCCAAAGGACGATCCAACGAGTCGGCTTCCTCAACTTTCACCATCCAACGAGGACCCTGAGAACCTACACCTAGACCTTCTCACCGACATCACACGAAATCCAAGGTACCAAAATAAACTTGTATATTGAAAGAACCAAAATAAATGTTAAACTTTATTATCTTTTATTTCGCCACCCTCTAACCTGAACAAACCAAAGGTAGAACTCTCAAAGGGGAGTAAGAAATAAAAGAAAAAGTAAACGAACGTTTACAACCCTTGTCTCGAGGTGGGTCCTTCTTCACAGTCATCCACTAGAAAGGATGCTTCTTTCACGAACCTTCCCGATCAGCATGAGCCTGCCTTCTGGAATTTGGGATCTCCCGCCCTATGGAACTCCCCTTCATAACCCAGTCCGCCACTGTGCGCGCCACTCTAAGCTGAAGACTTGAATATCTTAGTGAAATGATACCTTACGATATGAACTCCTGCAATGTAATCGATAACTCCTGTCCGTACGACACTGAATTTCGCAGGAGCTAAACCAAATTCGGCTTTTCCAGTAATTATTTGCCCCAACATCCCAGTCCATGACCCGTTCGGCATCTGCTCACCCCACGCCTTCGTCGTGACGTAGTTCATTCTGAAACCATCCTACAGACAACTCATACATTGAAAAGATAAAATACGTACTTAAAGTTATAAAGCTCACCCATTTGTAGGAACAAATTAAGACCGTACCTCCTGACCATATCGACCCCAACCTCATATGATTTGTCCAAAAGCGGAGGTATCAAATTACTCATGTTGAATTCTATGTCGGCCATCTACGATGGGAGTGCTTTGGCTCTTAAACAGTCCAGCAGACGGCAACACTGCCTTCACCTCAGCAGTCTCAAAGGACATGGGTTCGAATCCCACATCCTCCGATCCCAACTTACCATGAGGCTTGCGTTGAAAACAAACTGATCAAAATTATTCCTCGGTGGTCTTTCAATCAAGCTAAACTCGTCCTCCGCTAAATAGCCGATTTCAACATTTTCAATTTTAAAAGTTCTGTGGATTCTGAACAAATCGTACAATTGTCTTCATGGGTCGCCAGAATCACATCGCTGTCGACAGAAAGCCGAGAAGGACGAAGAAAATCCAAAGTTTTTTCCACATTTTCACTCAACATCAACCAATGATACGAAATATTGAAGAGGCTCAAATTCTAAAAATTTCTTTCAACAAAAAATGCTAAAAATTCTTACTTCCTCAAGGAAATCGTATCCTCTATCACATGATAGATCCAGAAATACAGAAATTGCTTGTGAATTATCAAATTTTATTTCAAAATCCTTTTTTCATTCAATATTTTTATTTTTTCGTATTTTCCTTTGTTCATTCCAATAACCTTAGCAGCCTCTAAAATTTTTTTTAATTAAATTTTTGTTACTTGTGTATTAAGTTGTTCATATTTAATAATAAGGAGGAAATAAATTAAGAGGAAAAAAATTAACCGCGCCTGCGCGTTCTTCTGGCGTCTTTATACAGTAACAAATTTTCATACTACCTTGAATATCGCAAAATAATAAAATGACGGGATGTCATTGAAAAAATGGTTCATCAGATTCTCGACGTTTGGGAAACATGTTGTTTGGGAAAAAAATGCGCTAGTTAGTAAAAGAAACAACATTATAATGGCGTGCAATGAAAAATCGGAAGTTTTTATACAGAATGGAGATCTTTAGTTTTATTATTTATAGGGTCACTTCAAAGGCATTTTTAATTATAAAATCCGCCACTTTATTCTTTTGAAATGAGGTTCTGTTGCTGAAAACCGTTAATTATTAAGAGTGAATTATGTAGGAAAACACGTGATTTTAGGATTTTTTATTTGGATAAATATTTAATTCTTCTTTATAAAGAAGCAGATTGATGAGTACTAAGTATAAGAAGAAGGAATTAAGCGTTCAGAAGGTAAAATTTAGGGTCTGTTTTACGGGCTATTTTGAAACAGAAACTCCCATTCTATGTAACTTTGGAAATTTGCCAAAATAGAGGCCTTTGAGGACGCAACAATTCGGCAAACCTCCTTTTTATCGGATGGCTGGGTGTTTTCTGGCTCTTTTGAACAATAGACCTCCTTTTTATCGGATTGCTGGGTGTTTTCCTGGCTCTTTTGACCCATAACCTCCTTTTTATCGGACCGCTGGGTTTTTTACTTGCTCTTATGACCAATAAACCCCCTTTTATCGGATCGCTAGGTGTTTTCATGGCTTCTACGTAACTTTGCAAGTTTTGCCAAAATAGAGGCCTTTGGGGAACATCTTAATATTGAATTCTTTAGAAAAAGAAATCTTTGAAGAACAATTACAAAAAATGCATATCAAGACTGAAAAGGTACAAGGGTGTTACAAGCATCGTAATTTCTGTCAGAGGTGAACTTTACGATACGACGTTGGAAAATTTACAAGTCGCCGAATTCATCAACAGCAAGTTTAACGCGTTTTGCGTCCGTGCGAGAAGGGACGTGAGGGATATCGATTCGAACGACGACGTCAAATGTTAAGAATCACACTCTTTATTATGAAGCAATAATCGGATTAGGTTTGTAAATTGATAGCAAAAATTAATTTCGTTGTTTTTATGTTTCTACAAAAAGAGAAGACAGTTTGAAGGTGTTTTTCTACGAGTTAAGCCTCCTTTACTACGGCCTAACTCGTCGAAGCTACTCAAAATCACTATTTAAGAGCCTTTTCTCGAAGAAAAATGTTTTCTAGTAGAAAGCGCTCAAAAACACCATCAAAGAGCCATAACTCGTAGAAACGGCTCAAAAACACCATCAAAAGCCTTCTTTACTAGTAGAAAGCGCTAAAGAGCCATAACTCGTAGAAACGGCTCAAAAACACCAACAAAAGCCTTCTTTACTAGTAGAAAGCGCTCAAAAACACCATCAAAGAGCCATAACTCGTAGAAACGGCACAAAAAAAGTATTTGAAGTGGTCGGTAGAACGAGGAACTTCCTTACAACATTCCCGCATTGTCCGACAATCGCTGTGCAGTTATGATCACAGAAAAATTTGAACGAAAAATAGTTCACTTGATAGACCTACCGGTCGTGAAATATTTCTGTTGTTTCTCCCATGCTCAAGATGTGTTTGAACAACTTTTATTTTTGCAGGTGGAAAATCAGATCGAGATTTTATGATATTCGTCACTCAAAAGACGCCGGAGTCGATTCAAAGGCCGCGTAAAAAGCCGAAACTGACCTCCGTCTACCTTGAATCGACGGATCCGATGAAACAGAAAAGATCGAGAAAAGACCCCGTGAAAGACTTACAGATGGAGTGAGTTATAAACACGTAATAAGGTCAATGTCGAACAATATTGCGGTTTATAGAAAATCCTATAAAGACCTCGTTTTTTTAGTTTGATCGGCGTCAGTTTAATTGACAGAGATATACAGTGAGTTGTTTGAGGTCGAATGCGGTTCTTTTTTTTTTTCTATTCGTAGGTGGAGTTTCGTAAGGTGCCGCTTATCCCTTAATTGCGACTACCTCCATTGTCCCCGAAAATTGATGACTTCATGTGTGGAAACATGAATCGAAAATGAACAAAAGCGGATTAGCTACGTGACAACCTACGCCGTTACGTGATCGATCCCCAATCCTTTGAAATCCGATTTTAAGCATTTCAAGATTTTTGGTTGCTCAAATAAGCCCGACTGCAAAGAGTAGAGCGCTTTTACAACCTCCAGTTTGTTAGGGACAAATGTATATTGCTCGATCACGACTTTTTAAAAAATACCCTCAGCCTCAACTAAAAGGATTTTTTTCTTTTTTACCTCCCTCATCCATAAATGAGTGAATTACAAAACAAGAACGTTCGCCACATGGCCGGCATTGTTAAGAAAATGAAAGTAGTCGCAAGCCTTGTATAATTTTTTAACATCATATTTTTTCTTAGTACGCAATTTTAAGGATTCCGACTTCCAACTAGGCGAAAGGGTTTTTATTTTTATGATCCGGACAACATTTTTATGTTAACCTAGAAACGCAGTTTTTTTCTCGAATTTTAGGGAAATTTGAAGGTTTTTTTCGACCAAAAACTTGCTTTTTATCGGAATGCCGGGTGCTTTTGTGACTTCATTGGTTAATAAACCGCGATTTAACGGTTTGCGGAGTCTTTTCCTAGCTCTTTTTATCAGATCGCTGGGTGTTTTTCTGGCTCTTTTGAACAATAGAACAAACTCCTTTTTATCGGATATCTGGGTGTTTTCTGGCTCTTTTGACCAATAAACCTCCTTTTAAATTTTATCGGATCACTAGTGTTTCCCTGGCTCTTTTAACCAAGAAACCTCCTTTCTATCGGATCGCCGTGTGTTTTCTGGCTCTTTTGACCAATGAACCTTATTTCTGTCGGATCGCCGGGTGTTTTTCTGGCTCTTTTGACCAATAGACTTCCTTTTATCGCATTGCTGGGTGTTTTTTTTGGCTCTCAAAGCCATGAAATTTCGTGTTTATCTCTTTTGTTGGTACAATTTTTTTAAAAACCTAAAATCCAAGTAGCGAAGAAAAGATAAATTTTTCTCAGTGCGTGATGCATTATTGCTCGGCATTTTGACCGATGATCTTAACGCCCCGTATCCCATATTTAGACGTAAGGAACATTTAATGGAGTGACTCAGCAGATAAGCCAGGAAAGAAGACTAACAAAAGAGTTTGCAAGAGACTATATAAATAAGGGCTGAAAAAGTAAAAAAGGCGCCTTTCCACTCCACCCACCTTTTTGTTCGCCTTCTTTGAACTTATTGTGTCACACTTTCAACAATTAATGGGGGATTCGGAGGAAAAAAATAAAAATTGACGAGAAATTTTATGATGAAACAAATAGCGATCTTTCATTAGAAAGAAAGGTTTAGAAATCGTTTTATGTTTCTTAATTTTTCTGGGGCAGGAAATTGCGAAAAACTTGATTTTTAAGGCTGTTCGGGATAACTTCGGATGCGGCGGAGCAGCAGATCGTTCAGCAGCAACTTGATGAAACGAGGGCGGTGAAAATCGCTGAATGGAGACGACACGAAAAAAAAAGAGAGGATCAAAACATTGACGAGAGTGACCGCCAAAACGCTGGAGGCGGTCAAACCCCGGGTGCGCAGATCGACAGAATGGACTTTATAAGGAAGAAAGCATTGGAGAAACGTCAAAGAGACCCCAAATCTCAGGAGCGCAAACTTCCAGATTTGGCCAAACAAGAAGATGATATATTCAACAAAATGGGCTATTACAAGCCGAGGCTTACACGCAGGGTGAGCATCTACGACGAAGCCGGCTATAAAATCAGAGGAGACGTCGAAATCGGCTACCGACCGATCGTCGATCAAGTTCTTTTCCCAATGAAGAAACTCATGGAAAAAAACTACAAACCCAGAGGCGTCTTCCATGATAACAAATGCGTAAAACAAGAAGAAGTTGAAGAAAACACCTCCGGGAAAATCCAAGAACCCCAAATTCCTGAAGAAGCCGAAGAAGAAGAAGACGAATTCAAAGATATTTAAAATAAACTTAATCCCTTCAGGCTCTAAATCTTTCATCCAAAAAACAAATCAAGGTTTCTCTATTTCAAAAGTAATGGTCACTTCCATTAATCAACCCAGAAAATAGACTTCTCACTCGTATAAAGCCAATTACAGAAAGGGAAAAAATCAAGTTAAAAACCAATTAAAAGCGTGTCATTCTTTCAACCTTGTCCAAACAAAAATGGGTATCAAATTATATAAAAATGGATTATTTTTTTAATAAAAAAAATTGAAACCTAGATAGACCCCCTTATCTCAGACGCCTAAACACCAACTAATAAGAAAATCACGAGATAATTAGAATCCGCTTCCTTCTTGTCCTTGGCCGCCAGTCCGAGAAAGGTGTTTTTTGTTGCAACCCGAAAGGGAATTTCAGAAGATGTAGGGCACCCAGAGAGTGTGAATAACAATGGCCAATTAATAGGTACGAATTTAACGAAGTCAGGAAAACAATAAAGGATTTGTTTTACGCAATTAAATATAACTAGTTTTTACCTGTTAACTTCAATTTCTAGACTACTAACCTTTTCTTCCAACTTTAAGTTTAATTCCAGGCGCTGAAGGATTTTTATTTTTTTTCTTCCATATTCTCATAGTCAATGATCATGAGTCTCGTAAAGGCTTAAAGTTCCATATTCTCTTTTTTAAAAACTCTTAAAGATACTTATTCTAGTGAGAAAATGGCTTAAAGTTACTTACTCTTTGGGAAAAGGGCTTTTAGTTACTTATTCTCGTGGGAAAAGGGCTTAAAGTTACTTATTCTCGTGGAAAAAGGGCTTAAAGTTACTTATTATCGTGGAAAAAGGGCGTAAAGTTACTTATTCTCGTGGAAAAGGGCTTAAAGCTACTTATTCTGGTGAGAAAAGGGCTTAAAGTTACTTCTTCTCGTTGAAAAAGAGCGTAAAGTTACTTATTCTCGTGGGAAAAGGGCTTAAAGTTACTTATTCTCGTGGAAAAAGGGCGTAAAGTTACTTATTCTCGTGGAAAAAGGGCGTAAAGTTACTTATTCTCGTGAGAAAAGGGCTTAAAGTTACTTGTTCTCGTGGAAAATGGGCTTAAAGTTACTTATTCTCGTGAGAAAAGGGCTTAAAGTTACTTATTCTCGTGAAAAAAGGGCTTAAAGTTACTTATTCTCGTGAAAAAGGGCTTAAAGTTACTTATTCTCGTTAAAAAGGGCGTAAAGTTACTTATTCTCGTGGGAAAAGGGCTTAAAGTTACTTATTCTCGTGGAAAAAGGGCTTAAAGTTACTTATTCTCGTGGGAAAAGGGCTTAAAGTTACTTATTCTCGTTGAAAAAGGGCGTAAAGTTACTTATTCTCGTGGGAAAAGGGCTTAAAGTTACTTATTCTCGTTGAAAAAGGGCGTAAAGTTACTTATTCTCGTGGGAAAAGGGCTTAAAGTTACTTATTCTCGTGGAAAAAGGGCTTAAAGTTACTTATTCTCGTGGGAAAAGGGCTTAAAGTTACTTATTCTCGTTGAAAAAGGGCGTAAAGTTACTTATTCTCGTTGAAAAAGGGCTTAAAGTTACTTATTCTCGTGGGAAAAGGGCTTAAAGTTACTTATTCTCGTTGAAAAAGGGCGTAAAGTTACTTATTCTCGTTGAAAAGGGCTTAAAGTTACTTATTCTCGTGAAAAAAGGGCTTAAAGTTACTTATTCTCGTTGAAAAAGGGCGTAAAGTTACTTATTCTCGTGAAAAAAGGGCGTAAAGTTACTTATTCTCGTGGAAAAAGGGCTTAAAGTTACTTATTCTCGTGGGAAAAGGGCTTAAAGTTACTTATTCTCGTTGAAAAAGGGCGTAAAGTTACTTATTCTCGTGGGAAAAGGGCTTAAAGTTACTTATTCTCGTTGAAAAAGGGCTAAAGTTACTTATTCTCGTTGAAAAAGGGCCTAAAGTTCCATATTCTTGCGTAAAAAGGTTTAAAAACTACTTTAATTGTGCCGCCGAAGGCTTCGTTATTCCCGAAAAAAAAGGCCTCAAAGTTCCTGATTCTCGAATAAAAATGCTAGGTGCAAGTTCTTTTTTCAAGATTATGTCGGTGTTATAAAAAAGAACAGCTGACCGCAATAGAGACATCACGAACTTTAATAGGGAAAGCCTATTCTAAAATACCTAATATATTATTCATTTAAGTGTTTTTTAAACGGGTATATTTAAAATAATGATGTCAATAAGCGCTGTACTTGTATGTAGATTTTATCAATGATCGCCTTTCGCTGAAGCATAGAAGCACAACATACCTTTTATCTATAGCAAGTCTTTTATTATGCAAAAGGAATAAATATTAATGAAAATGCAAATGTCATTGTGTAGGTTGGTATCTCCGTTTTTTCGAGCGCGGTTCGGGAGAATTCGATCGATTTGTTGAAAGACAAGTGACCTTTTGATCTTCCCGACAAATTGGTGGCCGTTAAAAGGAGAAAGGTATTAAAATATTTTCCCCCTCTATATCGTTTATAAAAGTGATAATTGTCGGTCACTTTATGGGGTAATTTAGATTTTTTTAAATATCAACCAGATTTGAGCGCTTCGGGCATTCGGAAATTACAGGACCGGCAATTGAGCTAAATTTTTTGAAGTCTCGTTGACTTTCAGGAAATTTAAAAATCGGGGACGAGATATATGAATTTATTTATATTCATAAGTTTCAGTTTTATGAAAATATTCATACTTATGAATACGCCCAACTTAGTACTGTTCGTTTGTCCTCTCTGCCATCTTAAGATCTTAAGATGTTGAACAGTATCCCTTCATCTAATCGCCCTCCGCAGATTATCAGCTAAAACGGTGATTTCTTAGTTAATTAAATAATTATAAGATAATTTGTTAATATTTTTTTAAACATAAAGTAACAACCTGACTCAGAGGTTGTTCTCGTTTCTTTAGGGTGTGGCATCTGATTGATACTCGCTCAGTCGTTGAGCAATCGACCCTTGAACCTCAGCCGACAATTGTTCCGAAACTAATCCTGATAACGGCCGGATCAGGGACGTTTCAGAGCCAATTTTAAATCATGACATTTGATATTGTGTTCACTTTTTACTTCCTTAAAGAAGTTATTGTGATACCCTCCACGTCGGGTTTTTGGGGAAGGGTCTTCCAGAGGGTCAAATTGAATATTGATCTTTACTGATCTCAACTTTGTCAGCGGTGCCGGCCGGCCGTCCGGAATACTTTACGGCCACAATTTCAGCAGATTTTCACCAAATTTTCTTTAGTGAGCAAGAAACTAACGAGGGCGATTTTTGAATTTCGAAAAAATAGCGGAGATATGTCTTCTGTTTGAAATTTTTAAAAATTCGCTGCGGCCGAACCGTTGGTCCGATTTTCACCAATTACTCCTTATACTTTTTAAGAATTTTTGGTGTAAAAAATTATCATTTCTTTTTCATTAATGTTCGTAGGGAGGAAATTTCAAACTTCCACCCAGCACAGCAGCCATCCTTATTTTTCAACAAGGTACAAAGGTCTTGGGTTCGATCCCCCCCCCCCCCCCCCCCGGTTTTTTTCTGAGAAACTCAGTAATGGGTAAGTGTTGGCAACTTAACAAAATGGCAAAGCAAAAGCCAAAAAAGGATTGAGGGTAGAAGTAAAATCGCAGAAGAAAGTAAGATACTAGATTTCGTTGCACCTACCGCCATCTAGCGATTATAAGCTAAATTAAAAAAGCCTAAAATAAAGATGACAGAAAACTGGTATAACACAAATCTTTCGAGTTACCCTGCATTTTTTGTTTTAGAGAGAATCAGACCCAAAATGTAGACTGTCTGAGGTGGGGAGAAACAAAGGCGAAACTTAGATAAAATATTGGTTTATTAAACAGTTAACAAAAATAAATAAAATTTAAAAAAAATAAAAGTTAGTTTTGAAGTTTTGGTATGCCTTCCCTGCCTCAAGCATGGCCTCCGTACCAGAATTAAAATATTTGATCATTCCCTGAATCATTTCTAGTTTGGCTTCGCTCATCTTTTTCTTTATTTCGAGTTCTTCTCTTTTTAATTTATTTCGTTCTTCTTGGACTGATATAAACTTTTTAAGTAACCGATCTAAAAGTAAGTTTTTTAATAAAGTTTTTAAGAAATGGATGGATTTACTTTCTGTTTGTCTTCTTCTTTTTCTGAGTAGATGTTTTCTTTGATTTTGTGTAGTTCTAGATGGGCGAGGGATGGTTGGAGGATTTGGTTGAGATGTTTCTAATTGTCTGCTGCTTACCGAGGACGTTGTGGACGAATGAGCTAATTTGTTTGTCATTCCTGAATCTGGGGCTCATCATTTTGCTAAAATTGAAAATCAGATTATAACTTTATCCAAAGCAGGAGCAAAGGGTATCCGAGGCTCCCAAAACATATGGATATGGTTCTTTCGACCAAATAAGAATTTTTGATTTACACTCCTTGAAAGACGTTTTAGAGGATTTTGAAGGAAATGACGTTTTGTGGTAAAAAATTAATAAGCTCACAACCGAGCAAAAAAAAATTTTGAAACCATTCTGGTAAGTTTCCGCAGTTTGAAACTCCTGGAGCATGCACGGAAGGATTGGACGTCTAATTTGACGTCAGATGACTTCAGATTTGACGGGAAAACGATTTGAACGACGTCAAATTAGACATCCAATTTTCTGTGCATGCTCCAGGAGTTACAAACAAACAAAGCTATAGTCTCTCTCGGAACCCTAATCTGTCGGAAAAAAAAAAAAAGGCAATTTTTCCAGCAATTTTCATTTCCAGTCTCCATTAGCGGTGGACTAAAGAAAATTTGGTGAAAATCGGTTGAAAACTATGGCCGTAAAGTATTCCAGAAAAAATGCTACGGACGGACGGCCGGCCGGCACCACAGACAAAGTTGAGATCGGTAAAGATCAATATTTGATCCTCTCCAGGGTCTGGAAGACCCTCCTCAAAAACCCGACGTTGAGGGTATCCCAATAACTTCTTTATTTAATGACATGAAGGATTATGGATAAATCTAGAACGGTTTTTGTTTTTTCTTAAATTTTATTTTGCTAAATTTTGCTAAATAAATTTAAGAAAAAACAAAAACCGTCCTAGATTTATCCATAATCCTTCACGTCATAAAATACCTACTAGGATAAAAAAATACACCAATTCTTTATTTAATTAAGTTAAAAATATTTTCGAAAAAATTGGCACTTTAAGCCTTAAAAAATTTGGCAAAAATCAGGTGTTGATGCCAAATTTTTTTTTTTAATGTTCAGGAAAAAAGCTACGGCCGGCCGGCACCACGGACAAAGTTGAGATTGGTAAGGATCTATATTAGATTGACCCTCCGGAGCCTGGAAGATCGTTCCCCAAAACCCGACGTCGAGGGTATCCAATAACTTCTTAATGATGTTAAAAATATTTTTCGAAAAAAATTGGCACTTTAAGCCTTAAAAAATTTGGCGAAAATCAGGTGTTGATGCCAATTTTTTTTTCTTTTTTAGACCCTAGGCAGGCCCGATGACAGGATTCGGGCCCCTGTGCAAATAAGAAGGACGGGCCCCGTACTACGCTCACATGTGGGTGGGGGGGGGGGGGGTGCGTTGTGTTAATAAAATATTATGTAGTACCTATGTAAACAATTAATGGAAAATAAAGAACAAATTGGAGGTTTTATGTTCCGTTTTATTATGATTGTTTCTTAAAGTGCTAAACTAATCATCTCAGTTCTCTGTACCATAACTCTCAAGCATGTTGATAAGGAAAAACAGCTGTAAAGCATTTGAACTTTTGTAATTTTAATCGGGGGATTAAATACTTAATACTTAAATTTAAAATTTAATTTAAATCTCGTCGGCCCGGGCCCCCAGTGAGTCCGGCCCCTATGCAATTGCCCCCTCTGCCCCCCCCCTGTCGCCGGCCCTGACCCTAGGGTCTAAGAGATGTCTGAATTTTTTCAAATTTTTCGTGGCCCAAAAATTGTGTTTTTGTGATTTTGAGTGTCACCCACCACTGAGAAAAAATAAAAAAAAATGAGAAAAACATTGCCAAAAGCACAATTTTGGGGCCAAGAAAAATCTGAAAAAAATTCAGACAGCTCTTAGAGCCTTCCAGGACCTAAAAAAAAATTACGAAAACTTTGGCATCAACACCTGATTTTTGCCGAATTTTTAAGGCTTAAAATGTAAAATTTAAAAATTTAAATATTAAAATATAAATATTAAATTTAAAAATTTAAATTTTACATTTTAAGCCTTAAAAATTCGGCAAAATCAGGTCAATGCCAAATTTTTTTTTTTTTTTTTTTTTTTTTTCTTTTTTTTTTTTTTTTTTTTTTGAGGTCCTGGAAGGCTAAGAGCTGTCTGAATTTTTTCAGATTTTTCGTTGTCCAAAGAGTTACTTTTTCGCTGAAAAAAAATTCAAAAAATGTTGTAAATCTGAAAAAATTCGTGAAAAAATAACTATCCAATTTAAAGCACCATTGGCGAATGTTTCCTTATTTAGGATGCCTTTTAACTTGCCAGAATGGTTAAAAAAAATTTTTTTTTTGCTCGGTTTAAATGGTTTTTTTTTTACCAAAAAAAGTCGTTTAATCAAAATCCACCACTAAAAAACGTCTTTTGGGGACAATAAATCACTCAAAAATTCTTATTTGGTCGAAAGAACCATTTCCATGCGTTTCTGGGAGAATTCGTTTCAGCCGATTCGCCTACCTGGGTAACTAGGGTTTATAGAAATGGCGATAACCCAACGCTCAACAGAAACCGATTTTTTTGAGAATCACCACATTTGGCGTATAAGGGGCTTTTTGAGGATCTTACAGAACTACAGGGACTAGCAGAACTTTGTGTTTCTAATGAAGATTCGTTTTCGCCAGGGCTAGAACTGCGATCGCACCATTATAGATTTAACAGAAAGTTCAACATCGTTTAATGGCTTCGGTGGACCAGCAGAAGTTTTATTATTCGCTACTTCATTCGCTCTTTTTTTCGTCGTCGACTTTAAATCTGCCACGTCTAAAATGAATAAAATAACAACAAAATGATCATCTATGAATACAGACTCTTTTCCACTCCTCTAACGTCTTCCCTCTGGCACCTGTGCAACAGTTTTTCCAATAAAAAAGCCATCTCCGTCCAGAGAGGGCGGGAAGCGTGACAGAATGAAAGGAAGAAGATGGTGAAGCATTTCTGGATGCGCTGACAAAAATTGATCATCAACTTCTTCTGTTCGAATGAAATTTTTGCTTTCCTTTTGAATACAAGTCTGAAAAATAAATTAAAAATGAATCATAAAAAATGTTTCGTTTACCTGAGAGGGTTCATCTTCTACTTCCATTTTTACAATAAGGGATCTTCTTCGATTTCATTCGTATAAGAATGGTCATTATATTCAGTTTTGATGACAAATTGTGAATATTCTCGAGAGAAGCCATTTAATAAAAGCATCCACTTACGTCTTGAAGAGTCACTTCAAATATATCAGGAAAAAAATTAAATGTTTTCGTCTCAACGTGTTTTTACGTAATTATCAAATGATAAACATAGAGCGTGAAGAAGGTAACTTTGTTGTTAAAGTTAGAAAGTTTTACAGGGACGACAACAGAACTCTGACGTTTCACCTTTTCCCTTCAAAAACAGATCATCTATTCACAAATAAAAAGCGCCCCTGGCAAAAATAATTTTATATAAGTTATAACTTTCTTAAGCTCTGTAAAATGGGGTTTTATTTGCAATTAATCGAGGAAAAAATCCCGAGAATGTAGTAAAAAAGGATTTTAGGCCATTTGCTCCAAGAAAAAGTACTCGTCTGGAGTTGACCCGACTGGGACTTCCTTACAGAGAAGTAACAATATAGGAGGGGGACATACAACGGAGGCGGAAGTATTAGGAGTACAAAATGAAACTCAGCCACAGGGTTTGAATTTTGTAGATTTTAGCCGAGTTTCATTTTGTACACCTAGCAGTTCATTTTTTCAAAATTTAAACATTTTAGGCGTTAAAGTCCATCTAAAGTTGACCTTCTCCGTGTAAGAAGGTTACTGAATATAACCATTAAGAAGGTTAATTTTTAAAGGCTTGTAAATCGTAAACCGTTACAGATATTGAAAAAATCACAAATAAAATCTGTTGGAAATTTAATTCTCTTTAATTTTTATTCTATTCATTCTCTAGGACGCACTGTTTTCAAGATAAATTTATTTTAAAAAAAAATTATTTTCCGAAAAATGGTGCATCCTAGAAAAAATAATTAAGTACAAATTTATAGAATTGAATTTCCTACAATTTTTATTTATTAGGGTACAAAATGAAACTCAGCCACAGGGTAAATTTGAATTTTGTAGATTTTAGCCGAGTTTCATTTTGTACACCTAATATAAAAATCAAATTTTACCTAGTCTTCATCTCTTTGAGACCCCCATACTATTTATTCTACCGCTGGATCGATTATTTCTGGTTGGGTTTTGATGGTATTTTCCAATATGTAAAAAAAAAACTGGTAGATAACGTAATATTTTAATATGGACAAAGAAGCTTATGTGTGTAATTTGTCTCCCCATTTTTTCATAAAGAAAAGCGTATATCGAGAAATTTTCACGCTCCGCCTTTTTTTCTCGCCAGATTTTCTTCCGTCCTTTTCAAAAGGATCTCCACAGTTAAAGCGACTCTTTAACCGTCTTAAGGTTCGGTTGAAGACTATGAATGTTCAAAGGTATTTTTACGTGTGAGAATTGCGGCAGTCTTTACGACCCTTCGGAGTTCCCCTCTTTTTTTCTTTCAGCGTTTCACCATAGTGTCTTCATCGTTTCCATCTCGGCATCAAGATCTGCTGGGAAAAAAAAGCACCGAGACAAAGAGAAACTGATCTTACACTTTTTTTTCTTCTTCATTATATAACTTTTGAGTTATAATTATTTCTAAAAGTCATACATATTATAATGGGAAAGCTCATTGTTTGACCGTGGCACTCCGAAGGTGGCAACGGCCCCGGGCGTGTCAACTTACATAACGGATTTAAGCAAGAGCTTAAAAATTGGGAAATGCTTTTGACATTGAACTTAAAATGGGCATGTTTTCTTGACGGAAGAAATGACCTAGAAGGATATCTCAGAACGCGTTTTCGGCATAAAAAGCATCGTCAGATATGATATTCTTCTACTGCAATCATTTCTATTTTTTTTTCTGTGATTATATCTTCAGAGAGACTTCATGGATAGGAAAGAAGGAAACAAGCTGTTTCCTTTAACTACTGTTCCCCAAAAGATAGAGCCACTAGCCTGCATTCCAGAAGTTGCTTTAACCGATTTTACAAATCAGTAGTGCTCGCGAAAAACGTCTGTCCTTGCCAATAAGAAATGCGTGTTGCAAACAATATTCATCAATCTTTTACGATCCGGTTTTTGCTCTTCGTCCTTGCACTTTCGCGTGGGTTCGGATTCAAAAGAAAGGGGTAGGGTTCAACAAAATTACGGGTTAAACAATTTCAGAGAGCTAATTTATCAAAATTAGCTTTTTACGATGTATTTCATAATAATTTTTAAAAAAAGGTCGACCTTTTATTTTAAACGGGTTCTGAAATCGGAATTTCCGATTGTTCAATGCGGTTCATTCAAAACGAGTTAGTCAGAAATGAGGGGGAGAGCTTGTTTCATGGTAAATTTTTATCATTGTTCTTTTTTTTGAAAGTAAACACTGTTAGGTAAGAGAAGCCTTTCACTCAAGGTCGCCTTGGCGAAAGGTAGCCGACCAAATTTTTGAATAAGTATCGAAGTGGAAAATTAATGTCTTTGCTCATGTAGGCCACACGGAACGGGCGTGAACAACCCAAATTTCTTCCTACCATCAATAATGAGGAGATTTGGTGAAAATCAGAAGGGCCGTAGCCGCTCAGAGACATATCTCGGGTCTGGAGGACCTCCCAAAAACCATACATGAAGGGTAGAACGATAACTTCTCATTGAAGAAGTTCAAGTGATCGTCAGAATTTTCTTCAAATAAATGATGTATTCATGAAAGTAAAACAAAAATCAGGATTATATCATCATAGCGGCTCTTATTAAGGGGAAATCAATTGAGATGAAATTCGAACCGGTTCTGAATACGTTCGGCATTTAATTGCGCAACTTTTTAACGAGAAGGAGTTCGATCTTATTTGGAATTCGGAAGTTGGAAAAAATCTGGGCCTTTTTTTTTCGACGTCTCTGTTTTGTTGAGCAACAGGTGTTAAAGACGGTTAATTGAGTTTTTACGTGGTTTATTATTAATGGTTCAGTGTCATTAGGCATCTAATAGTAATTTCATAATAGTTGTTACAATAACTTACTTAATTACGTAATTGAAAAAATAAGGCACTAGTCTGTAGCTGGACTCGCAACTCTGGAAAAAACCCGTTTTATCAGGTTTCCTGACGCTCTTGACAGCCCTAGGAAGTTTCCTAACGTTCTAGACAGTCCTAAGACGATTCCTGACGTTCCAGACAGTCCTAGGAGGTTTCCTGAGGTTCAAGACAGTCTTAGAAGGTTTCCTTACATTCTTGACAGTCCTATGAGTTGTTCTGACGTTCTAGACAGTCTTAGGAGATTTCCTAACGACTTAGACAGTTCTAGGAGGTTTCTTTTCGTTCTAGACAGTCCTAGGAGGATTCTTGACGTCCTAGACAGTTCTAGGAGGTTTCCTTACGTAGACAGACCTAGGAGGTTTCCAGACGTTGTTGACCGTTCTACGTCTCCTGACGTTCTAGACAGTCTTTAGGAGGTTTCCTTACGTTTAGACGGCATAGATGAACGCTCTCCTATCGTTCTAGACTGTGTTATGGGAATCAAAATAATCTCCAAACCCTAAAATAGGTTACTTTGAGAAAGTTAAAAACGTTGTTAACTATACTGGAGTAGAAAGATTTAAAAGGGAGAAAGGATATTAAGAAAACTAAAAAAGGAATGGATATAAACATAGGTCAGTTTAAACGAAAGTGAAACAATGGTTTTATAAACGATAGGAAAAATTAGAAGAAAAAAAAAAATTAGGCATTTTCATTGTTCTACGACCTTGGTCTTTCCCACTGTCAAGTTCATCGCATGAGAAATACACGTAAAAAGAGAGTGAAAAGACTTTCTACATTGTATTACCGCTTCCGTCATAATCCTGATACATAGGCTAACAATTTATAGCTCCGGTTGTTTTACGATGGTTTTTTTTTTTTTTTTGCATAATATGTTTGTCACCCACTTCCACTTGCATTTGCGATCGACAACAATGGAGAGAGTGCACTCCCCTCCTCCGTGGTCTTATATTTTATTTGGACACCGCAGACCACGCAATTCTCTAATAGCACGTTGGGCAGCTAATGCTGCTCTTGCATTATTCTTCATATGGGCCCCAATTATTCAATATCGCGGTTATATTGACACCCCGATTGTGGTCGACCCCAATCACTTGTGCTGCTGAATGGTTTCCTACATAACGAGAGAGAATCGTGACTTGTAGTAAGTAATACTGGAACTGTCTAGAACGTCAGGAATGCTCCTTGGACAGTCCAGAACGACGGGAAACCTCCTAGAACTGTCTAGAACGTTAGATGCCTCCTAGGACTGCTTAAAACGTCAAGCAGCCTCCTAGGACTGTCTAGAACGTTGGGAAACCTTTTAGAACTGTCTGTCTAGAAGAACGTTAGAAGCCTCCTAGGATTGTCTAGAACGTCAGAAATGCTCCTTGGACAGTCCAGAACTACGGGAACCTCCTAGAACTGTCTAGAACGTTAGATGCCTCCTAGACTGCTTAAAAGTCAAGCAGCCTCCTGGACTGTCTCGAACGTTGGGAAACCTTTTAGAACTCTATAACGTTAGAAGCCTCCTAGAACGTTAGAACTAGAACGTAAGGACCTCACGAATCCTCCATGGACAGTCCAGAACGACGGGAAACCTCCTAGAACTGTCTAGAACGTTAGAAGCCTAGGATTATCTAGAACGTCAGGACACCTCCTAGGACTGCCTAGAACGTTAAAAACCTTCCAGAAACGTTCAGGAACCTTTTAGGACTTTTGGGAGTGCGGAACTTCATAAACAACGTTCGGAAACCTGAAAACTACCAGAAAGTTAGGAAACATCTAGAAACTTCTGGAACCTTTTATAACCTGAAACTTCATGAACCATATAACGACCTTTCAGAACCTCAGGAAGACCAATCTTTCAAAAACCGTCCTTGGAGGGTATTCAATTGGTAACTTTTCATTTAGAAACAAAAATTCGGAGATTATAAATTATTAGAAAAAGGGCAATTTGCTAGAACTCATTAAGAGGGAAATCGAGTTAATCTAGAGGAAGTTTCGTGTCCAATATGACGAGAAAAAAAGGCGCCTGGGAGGACAGAAAAGTCTCACGCGATAAACGCAGTCCTGAAGGAGCAACGGAAGACTTTCCCTAATTGGTCCCGAGCGATTTATTATGAATACTGAATCTCGTATGTTTTTTTTCTCCAGAAAACGCTTCCGAAACAATTTTGCTTTCACTCACCCAGTTACGTCATTGAACCTCCTGAATATGTATCGCATTCTTGAATAAAAACGCCCTTGTGGATCTCAAACGGCATTTTTATGGGTACACCTTGAAGTTTATACTCTTGACATTCTAAGAACTAATATATATTAAGTATTAAATTAGTTTTAAATCCGCCATTAGAATTTTTGAAGGACCCGTGACTTGTCGTTTTCATCTAATTGACAGCATCATTTTTCATTCAAAGTGTTGGGTCTTTTAAAGGAAAAGTTAAAATTAATAATAAAAAAAGCGATTTAGGTAAAAACGTGCAATTATTGTCTCCGTCGATGAAGAAAAATATTCTGGGAGAAACCGTGTCCGTGTTTTAGATGGTTTTTTTAAAATATAAAAGTCGTTTTCTCTCAATAATTATATGTTTTTGGTAAATTAAGAAGAAAATTAACAAGATTGGAATAGTTATAGATATTTTGGTCGTTTCGTTTATACACAGAATGTAAGATAATGAATTTTTGGCGTTCTAAAACTTTGTGGTAGATTGTAGAAGGTTCAAGGGTCCCCTGACGTTTTGGAAGGTTCTTGAAGTCTGAGGAAGGTTTCCCTACGTTCTAGACAGTCCTAGGAGGCTTCTAAAGTTCTAGACAGTTCTATGAGGTTTCCCAACGTTCTAGATAGTCCTAGGAGGTTTTTAAACGTTCTAGACAGCTAGGAGGTTTCCCAACGTTCTAGACAGTCCGAGGTTTCTTAACTAGACAGTCCAAGAGGTTTCTTAACGTTCTAGACAGTCCTAGGAGGTTTCTTAACGTTCTAGACAGTCCTAGGAGGTTTCTTAGTTCTAGACAGTCCTGGAGGTTTCTTAACGTACTAGACAGTCCTAGGAGGTTTCTTAACGTTCTAGACAGTCCTAGGTGGCTTACCCACGTTCTAGACGTTCTAGGAGGTTTCTTATCGATCTAGACAGTTCTAGGAGGTTTCCTAACTAATAATGTGATCCTTAAATGTCAGAATAAGCAGAGAAATGATTAAATTAAATAAACTTGTTCAGATTTCACTCCATTTTGTGTCAGTGTGTCGATCTTTACTTTCTTCCAAGAATCGTCCTCAAGGATGCATTTTACTAGCAATAAGTAATACATCGACTTTTATTGCTTATTTATTATTTTTATAGTTCCGTGAGAGTTTAAAAACGACCTTTCACTGCAATCCCACCGGATTCGACATTTTTCCAACGTACGTGTCCGAACGTAATGAAGAATTTGGCCGGTTTCTCTCGCAAAATTTTTTTAAATGTTTGAATCTAATGATCTCCATTGTTCGACATTAGGGTTTCAAAATAAGATGTGAAAAATGCAAAAGAGGTTTTTTTAAGACATAAAATACATATTAATTCCCTCGGACTGTAATCTAGACTCCCATATTAAGATTGTGAAAAAAATGTCGAAAACTATTGCGAAATGATGCTTCTTTTTAAAACTCTTCGTTTAAGTTTACACACGTAAAAAGTCCCGTTTTGAATACTGAGCGAACGAAAAAAAAAATTGCTCAAGTTTGTCAATATCGAAAGGAGAAAATGGTTCTGTTT